>BLKR01000100.1:769533-876380 GCA_011170035.1 Teleogryllus occipitalis | reverse complement strand
CATTTTGCTGTATTCTTTTGATTTTTAAAAAATTACACGCATTTAATTTAAAAAAAATATGTCACGTCATTAAAATTTACATTACAGATGCATTTCATTGTGTAATGCGTTTGTTAACACACAAGCCTCAAAATATCTTAAATGGCGGTTTTTGATGGGAACTAAAAATGGCGAATTTTCGGAAATATTCCAACCATATTTTCTCAAAACTAAGGAAAAATTCCCTCGAAATGGAAAAGATATTCTGAAAGCCTCCTGCACAATAGGGAGTTTTTGCATGATGCAAAGGCACAGGGTGAGCTGCTCCTGCTCACCGATTTTTGCTCGTTCTGAGCAGCACCAGAAATGTCACATGACCACAACATGGGCACTTCGTTTGAAAAGCTAGGCCCTTATAATACTCTTTGCGATATTGCGAAAGCCTGATTTCGACCAAGACTTGTGGAGCCCGAAAAATAAAAAAAAATAAAAAAAATACTGAAAAATGGAAGGGTTTTTAATCAAACAGAATAAAAAAATATTTATTGCATTAAAATGAAAAAAGAACCGTCGTATTTATTGAAAAGTTCTCTAAATAGTTTGATTTTATAACACTTTGTGAAATCTATATATTTAAAAAAATAAGGTATTTTGCCATGGCTTCGTTTAGAGCTTTTACTGAACCGATTGTAGTATTTTTTCCTTTAAATGAAAGAATGTGATCCCTAGATGTGTTATCAGATATTGTTTGTGTTGATTCACTAACATTTAGTGTGTAAATTAATTAATTAAATATTTCTTTAATAGTACGCTTATCAATCGTCAATTGTTTTCTTCCAAAGGGTGGCTGTTTCAAAATCGATATATATGAGTCGATAGATGCTTCATGGTGGCGCTGTTTGATGTTTTGTTTTGATTGTTGAGATTTGTTTACTATTCATCAAGGTTTTGTTTCAGTGTAATTATTGCATTGTGGCGTTGACAGTTTGCATGTATTTGCTTTTGTGGTGTATTTTGTAGAGAATATTCAGACAGTGTGTTTTGTTCGGTTGTACTGAAGTAGTGAAGTTGTTCACAGGTTATGTCGAATTCCGAATCGTTGCCCACGCGTCCCAAAAGACGCGAACGTACATTAACTGGACGCAGGGAAAGAGAAAGTCAGCGTAAGTGTCGTGATGGTGAGGTCATTTCGTTTTCTGCTGGGTCGTTGTTTATGAAATGTCAGTTTTGTTCTGCTTTGCACTTCGCATGTGAGAGAAATTCTGCAAACGATTTACTCTGTGTTGCTTAAATGGGAAAGTAAGTTTACCTTCAAGCGATATGCCAGAAGAAATAAAAATTGTTTATAGGACATGATGACACATCAAAAAACTTTAGAAATAATATCCGTCAGTATAAAAGTGCTCTTTCTTTTGTGCAATTTGGCGCCGATATTGCATTGCCACCTGCCCATGGGCCATACGTGTTCAAAATTTTGGGAACTCACATCACAGAATATCTTCGTTATACCCTGAAGATCCAAACAATGCAACGTATTGTGAACATTAGTCTGGTCACAGTATTTTACATTTATCTCAGATCTCACCGTCAAATTTTGACGGGTTTTCACTAGTTTTAGTTTAATATTACCGAAAATGTTAAATATTTGTATTCGCTCGCTTAAGATGTGGCAGCCAGAGTATGTTGAAATTGGTTACCATGACAAGAACTTTGTTAAACAATGTGTTCTGACCAGGTGGAATATATGAAAATGGCAGCCATTGAAGATCAAGTTTGGATTAATTTTATTTAATAAAGTAATTCATCAGTGTATCTATTGGAAGAATAATTCAGTATGTAATAATTGCCCTCATATATTACTAATACGTACTAGTAGTAATATGTAATTATTAGTAATTAGAATTGTGGAAAAACATAGGTTTTGCTGTCCATCAATTTTTGTGTATCAATGACCCACAAATTCTGACTACACGTTAATTAGATTCTGACCAAACATTGTTTTAGAGGAATTAATTTACTTCCTATTGGAACAAGATTCATGCACTTTTTGGGTGTCAGAGTCCCGCAATGGGAGTTTTTCGTCGAAAATTTGCGTTTTTTTGCCGCGATTTACAATACTTTCTCTATTCTACATTAGTATTATGCGAGAAAGTAATAATGTGAAATTTTGCAAACGCAAACGTTTTTGCATTGAGTACACGCAATTTTGCACTCTTCAGCTGTTCGTGCAGTGATCGCCTAAAATAATCTTTGTTGTTTTCAAACACGTTAGAAAGAAACATATTTCATTTGAAATTATCCTTTGAAACCGTACCAACAATATTAAGGCAGCCGAAAATTTGAATAAATTGCGCATATTAAATTCCACCGTCTCTGATTTGCATCGCTTTTCATCAACTTTTAGTAGTGTGATTAAATCATTTCATATTATATTTTTTTCAAAACAACTAATTTTCGCATAATTTTAAGTTATTTCGATAAAGTTTTCTAAGTGATGGCAGTAATGTTCGTGGAATAGAAGTTGCAATATTGTAATATTGTGTAAACTATATCAAATACGACAAAGTATGATTTATTGAAACTCCACTGATTTTATTTTGAAGATGCACGTACTAGATGTTACATACAATAGGCACATAGATTCTAGCATGCCTATAAGGAAAATAAAAATAAATAAAAAACGACAGAAAAATATATTGCACAATAGGGTTTTTTTGCATGGGGTAGCATGATGCAAAGACAGGTGAGCTGCTCCGGCGCGTCGGTATTTGCTCGTTCTGAGCAGCACCAGGAATGTCACGTGACCACAACACAAGCACTTCGTTTAAAAGCCAGGCCCATATAATACTCTCTGGGCCACGTCGCTTGTCGCCGTGCTGCATGACATGCGAGAAGTGTTGAGAAACATTTTAAAGTGGTTTAATATGACAATTTTCAACGGTGATCAACCAAAAATTAAACGATGTAGTTGAATTAAAAGATCACATTTTTATTAAAAATGCTTCATATATGTTTCAGTAACTCGTAATAAGGTGACAGTTGTTTTGATATCTGGCTGCATTTACAATTGCAGCTAATATTGCGAGGCAAACTGATGCATGAAGGTAGGGGCGGATCCAGAGACGATTTTGTGTGTGTGTGTGCCGGGGGATTTGTATATCTTTATATATATATATATATATATATATATATATATATATATATATATATATATATATATATATATATATATATATATATATACACACACACACACACACACAAATCCCCCCGCACACACACACACACACAGAGTGAGGGTTGAGTCACGTAACTTAAGCACCTGCTGCAGTTATTGAACGGTTGAAGTTATTGTAATGCAGTTTTCACGGAAGTACATGAGGGATTGGGTGTCAATACATGAATTAATTTGTATTTTATTATTTATATTGTTTGAGATACTGAGGTAACTTTCTTGTTTTCAAATGGAGTTATATTTTTTTTAGTTGGTCATGAATCCAATGATATAAATAATGTCGTACGTTACATAAGCATTATCTTGAGTAATTTTTATTTTTTGCGAATCGCGTTTCATGGGTAATGTAACGTCCCGAACACGTGCTACTCTCCCTACTAGGGAGAGCGCGGAGTGACCTTGGTTACTAGGCAGTTACGCATTTAAAATATACGTTAAACATGCAAATCGCAAAAAAAATCACAATTACTCAAAACTAGAAGTGCTACAGAATGGTACAGACTTTCTCGTAGAGAATTTTTCTAATTTCCTTGGTGTGGTCTGGCTTTAAAGTCTTGCTCCATTCTTTGGCCAGCTGCCTTCTATCGCCGCCCAAAGTACATTTTTTAAAACATTTTCTCAACTTTTTGCTTTCCTAATAGTACCATCGAAATATTACTTCCAGAACGATAAGAAAGAGTAAAATCTCGTCTAAATGGCAATTTTTGATGAAAAATTGGGAGCCGTTATTAAGAAAATGGCGTTTAAGCGTTACTGTAAATGCGAAATTTAAAGCTTTTTTTTTCACAGCAATCAACTGAGTTTTCAAAAAACTTCAATTAAAATAATTTGAGGTAATTTAACTTGGAAATGTAACAATATTTACAAATTGCTTATAATATGTATATTAATTGTGTGAGATATTAAAAAAAGGACATTTGTGCCGTTTTTGAAATAAAACAGCAAAAGAATACACCAAAATGAATACGAAAAAGAATACATAAACTGTACGTCATATTGAACAGTGCAAGTAGCACTATTCGTTGGAAAAATTGGAGCCATTTTTGAGAAAATGGCGTTTGAACGTTTCTGAACATGCGGAATTTTTAGTTCATTTCAATAGGAAACTGCTGAGTTTTCGAGAAACTTTATTTGACATTTTTTAAAGCACGTCTATTCAAAAAATATAATGATGTGAAGAAATCGCCTCTAATGCAAGTACTACCGAAGTGAGAGACAAGTAAAAAAATGGGATTTTTGTATTTTTTAAAAAACAAACGAATAGAGCTGTATGGCGCGTACAAGGCCCACTACTCCTATGGTGATAGGCAAGTATAGCGTAACAAATTGAACATTGCGCTCTCCACCATATTGTAGGCAAATGTGGGAGCTGTCATCTAAAACTGTCTTAATGCTCGTTTCACGGGATATTACGGATTCAAAATTTCGAAAATCACATTTTTATTGTTCCTATACACTATGATAAATAAATTACGAAAAATTTAAACGTGTTTTAAAAATTACGTAATTGGAAATAGCTCGAATCGTTTGACTTTCAATTCAGCAAAAATAATTTTATTTTTCTTGCGTTGTTCTGTTGCCTTCCGAAGCTAATGCATAGTTTCTTTTTCTGAAGGAGAGATTCAAATTATTCTTTAAAGTGAAAATGATTTAAGTAAAGATTGGCTCACAAAAATCGTCATTCTCAAGAATGCTATGAAATGACCCAAACTCATGTAATTTGTCTTCTAATTTTTACTTTCTCGTATACGTAGAACGTATATATGGAGTAATATACGTCGTATAGAGAAAGTTATGCAATGCTGCGGCAAAAAACTGATTTTTGGACAGAAAAACTCGTACTGTGGGGCCCGCAGAAAAGGTGGATAAATTCTGTTCTAAACTGTAGTAAATTACTCCTTTTAGCACGTTATGTAGTCAGATATTTAATAATTCGAATGTTTTCAAATTAATATAATACTTTGGGTATATAACGAATATATTTTCTTACTTCGTGTGCAAGGTATGCTAGGACCAAATTAAAGTATACGTTTCAATTAGATGAAAAATGCTCATGTTATTAAATGAAACATGTTTTGGTTGTATCATTTGGGTTATTGAAAGTTTCTACTTGTAGCCCTAGTGCTTCTTTATATTGGCCTTGAGGTCACAGAACCATGAAGCTCTCATTATATACTTTTATTGAAGTACTAATTTACATGGGAAATACCCACAACTCTCGTCGCGTACGGACACAACACGCCTGTCAGCACCTTCCAGGGAACTAGTAAGCTACCAGAGAGTATACTAGTAAGCTACAATATGGCAGCCTTCAATTTGTAACGCTACACTAGCGCTACATGTGCATCTAGGTAATACTATCCAATATCTTTGGGCGCGTATGTCATTGTATTGGGTTCGTTTGGCACTAACTCTACCAGGAATTAAAAGAAAAAAATTGGAACCGTTTTTGAGAAAATCTTGTTTTTGTAATTTTTTAAAATTGCAAATATTGCATGCACTATTGCACGAAAACTACTAAAATTTTCACAAAAAATCTACATGATCTTTATGAAAGAACTATATACGGGCAACAAAGTTCATTTGAAGGGAAAATCTGTCTTCAATTTTGCAGTCGTAGGAAGACGCCGAATACAATTCAAGCTTTTGCAATTTTCGAAATTTCAGAGTTAACCGTGAAAATCTGACCAATGCCTCCTTTATAAGTGTACAAGTATTTTACTCTATTCTTAAACCCGGTATACACGGTACACTTTTCGTGCAGATTCTCATTCAGTTTCTATACAGAAACTTTACGATCCCAAACTAGAAGTACAAACACCAAAAGCGGCGCATACACGGTCTATACGTTTTCTGCACGAATCACCACAGGCCGCTACCATGGTGGAAATAACCACCATGGCCACCTACTATGGGGTCTAAAGAGAAACAACTGACTTGCGCCATCCGAGTACTGTCAGTGGTGGTATTTCTGTGTATGATCTGGTATGTTGATGGTATGATGATGTATGTTCTGGTTATGATCTTTATTTGGTATTAATTAACCACGAGGAGCATAGAGAATAAAAATAGGGAGTCAAGAATAGGGGGAAAACGAAGTTTATCATAATATATCACTCTTCAAGCATAGAATATATAGAGGCGCCATAGTCGCTTCCTACCCTGCGGAAAGTTGAGGCAAACATGAAATGACTCCGATGACGTCACAGGTTGGCAGAAGACCGGTATCTACATATGTTGGTCATTAAGAGACTATCTTTTCGTTCCAATTTTAAAAGAATTTGTGTACATAAGCTAATTATTTCTGCATCGTCGGTAAACAAGTGAAACCCAATAGTTTTCTTTTGATACTTTCAATAATTTTCAACGCGATATACCTTTTAAGAAACTAAAAATAATGTTCATTGATGGATTTTTCGAGTACATTTTCACTGTTACTCGTCTCTGTTTGGAACAAGGCAATCATTTATAATTTAGAACATCTAATTCCATGACTAAAGCGATTTTAGTAATAAAACAACAAGGTTTATCTCCCCGTTAGCAAAAGATACCGAGAAGAATTAAACTGAATGAATTTTAACTTGATTTATCTAAAAATGTAGGTTTTCGAGTTGCAAGTTTGACTTGCAGACCAATACTATTGTATTTGCATGAAGTCTCTTTTCTTCTAGATTTTCTCCAAAATTTTCCTCTCCTCCACAACTGAAAATATCTTGGACCGTATTGACAGCAATCTCCAGGTTCAGGCATATTTTACTTACTTGAAAGAGTAGTTATGGATATTATATGGTGTAAAAAAGGATTAAAACTTGTTTTTCTAAGGGTTGAGTATCTGAACATTTAGGTATTTATATATTAAAATTAAAGAGAATACTTGTCAGATACTAATATTTTATTCTCAAAAAACAAAAAACAAACATGCATTCATTTCATTTTTCAATTAACAGATAATTGGTTCAAATGATTATAAACGTACAGGTAAAAAATCATAACTCAAACTACAATTACTTAAAGTACAGTTAATTTTAAACATTATTGATTTTTAAATAAAACACTTTTTGTGTATAAGCTTCTTACCCGGTTTGCTGAAAATTTTTCATTAAATTTCTTAGCTTCATAATGAAATCTTATGTCTAAATACTTGCTCCCTTATGTCTAAATATGTCCCTTATGTCTAAATATCTACTCCCTTTTGGTATCGATTCGTGCATTTATAAGCACAGCAAGAACCCCATCTCGATCAGGTTTTTCGTCCAGTTTCCCTGATCCATTGAGCAAATGCTGAGATGGCCCATTGTTTTGCTTCTGGACATAAATGTAACTTCATTTCTGTGCACGTCTTCTAGAATTCAGTGGGAAATACAATTATTCAAATTATCGTTTCCATGTTGTCGTGGCAGGAAGTATTATTCCGAAGGACAACATGGATAAGAGCCAAACTTTATTGCTTATTTATCCTTGAAAATAGATTTTATTACATGGGAGGTTTTTTTATTTATTTAAGTAGTATATGACTTAGTGTAGAGATCACAGAATTTTGAAAATGTGCACACAATTCATTTTTCCCCATAGCACGTCATACGCAGTTTGAACTGTTTTTTGACGTAAAATAAATAAGAAACAACCATCTTCACTCACAACGCACAACAACACAAAATACAACTGAAAGGAAGTCGGGAAATCCAATATTCGAACACTGCAATCCAGCCGGCTGCGCTGTTTTTGCCAACCTGTGACGTCACGAAGCAGAGTCATGTTTGCTTCAAAATTCTCCGCCCAGGGCGCCTCTATGTATTCTATGCTCGAAGATATCACTTGACACACCTAACCACAAAATCGTAATGGCCGATCACCGTTAGTGAATCATTCTGCCGCTAGAGGCGCTTGAGTCAAACTGTAGGCTTTCTGCATGAAAAATTATGAACATGTGCATAGAGAAAACGTGCAGTCTGGTTTGTACGTTTTATATACGTCCAATCTGCACGAAAACTGTACTGTATATACCGGCCTTTAGATGAAATTTAAAAACATTTTATAAGCCGCTTTTAAGAAATTTTTAAAAATATCCGGGGGTTTTCATGTAAAGTACCCCCGAATATATTAGTTACTAGAGAGAACCCGTGAAAATTTGACGGTGACATCTGAGATAAATGTAAAATACTATTCCCAGACTAATGTTCACAATACGTTGCATTGTTTGGATCTTCAGGGTACAACGAAGATATTCTGTGATGTGGAGTTCCCAAAATTTTGAACACGTATGGCCCATGACCAGGAGACAATGTAATATCGGCACCAAATTACACAAAAGAAAGAACACTATTATACTGACGGTTATTATTTCTAAAGTTTTTTGATATGTCATCTCCTATAAGCAACTCTTTGATTTCTTCTGGCATGTTGCTCGAAGGTTATTTTCCCATTTAAGCAATACAGAGTGAACTAGTTTGCAGAATTTCTCTCAGATGGGAAGTACAAATCAGGACAAAACTGAAATTTTATAGACAACGACCCAACATAAAACGAAATGACCTCACTATCACGACACCTACGCTGCCTTTCTCTCTCCCTGCGTCCAGTTAATGTACGTTTGCGTCTTTTGGGGCGCGTGGGCAAGGATTCGGAATTCGACATAACCTGTGAACAACTTCAGTACAACCGAGCAAAACTCACTGTCCGAATGTTCTCTACAAAATACACCACAAAAGCAGATACATGCCAACTATCAACGCCACAATGCAATTATTACACTGAAACAAAACCTAGACGAATTTTAAACAAATCTCAACAAGCAAAATAAAGCATCAAGTAGCGCCACCATGAAGCAACCGCTCTTTGGAAAGAAACAATTCACTATTGATAAACGTACTATTAAAGAATGATTTAATTAATTAATTTACACTCAAAGCCGACCTTCTGAAAGCCTTCACACACGTAAACAATAATTTAGATGAACACATCCGAAGGCTCGAAGAGGTCGTTCAAAACTCAGACGGTTGGACAATTGGCAACACCGCAGAAACTTTCAATCGTCCATCCGCGAAAGCAAAAACACAATCACAACCAATCATGACTCAAAACAGATTTGCTGTGTTAGATTATGACAATGATTTTCCTTGCCTTCCCAATCCTCACTACCCCCTCCCATCATCGACACGTCCACCCACAAACCGACGCAAACAGGCTAGCAAGCGCAAAGAAACAAAGACACGTAGAGTTGCGCAACCTGGCCCACAAGTAAACAAGGACATTCCCACTGAGCCCACCAAAAAGGTATTAATTTTAGCAGATAGCCATGGGCGACAAATCTCCTCCCTGCTCAGTGGGAAACTCCCATCCAATTTCTCTGTCATGTGTGTGTTTAAACCTAACGGGTGGTTTGCCGACGTGATCAGTGAATTGGACACCCACACAAAAACTCTCACCAAACGGGATACAGTCATCATCATAGGAGGGTAGAATGACATCAATTTGAGTGGTCACTTTACACCTGAGCAACATGTTGACAAGCTACAACGTGCCGCCCAAAACACAAACATTGTAATCTCGACTCTACCCTTCTGGTACAACAAACCAACACTGTGCAAAGAAATTAGACACGCAAACAACAAATTAAAACTGCATCTGAGAGGCACACATGTTAAATTATTTCAGCTTAACTTTCTCTCAGAAAAACACCACCCGGCATGGTCTTCACTTGAACCTTGTCGGAAAACATGCACTCGGTAGCGAACTTGCAAAACACATCCTTACACCTCAGCAGTATCCTACCCAAGACCCATCCCCACCTACATCTCCTAGTTCTCTTCCATCCTCCGGAACCCCTTTGGACCCAATTACCTTATCCCCTGAACCTAATCCTTGTACTACCTCTCCCATTATTCATTCCCCTACATCTGTAACCCCTCCCTCACCTCCTAACACTGCTGGGACACGATACTTCCTTCGACCACGCACTCGAGGTAAAAATGAGATAAATAAATAGCAACTAGAGTCAGATGCAGCAGAAAAGCATCCGTGTAGGTACATGCAAAATATTCAAATAATGCATCATAATGTGCAATCTCTTTCAAATAAAATTGAATTTATCGAGGCAGCATTAGAGTGTGATCTCAGTCAAATAGATGTTCTTTGCTTTACAGACATTGGTTATCTCATAATGATCTAAACACACTCCAAATTCCTAGTTTTTACCTTGCAGGATCTTATTGTAGAGTAAGGGAATCAAATAAAGGCCCTGCTTACGGAGGTTCGTGTATTTATGTAAGAAATAATATTGATTCTACCTTCTTGTCAGAATTCAATTTATATGCAGTTGAAAAAGTTTTTGAAATAACAGTCGTGCATCTTACTACGCTCAAAATTATCTTACTTTGCATCTACAGACCTCCAACAAAGCGAGCTTTAGATTATTTCAATTTCTTAGAAAATCTAGAGATAACTCTGAACAAAATTAGTAATCTCTTTTAAATCCATTGTTGTATGTGGAGATTTCAATATTGATTTTCTGAGCGAATCCCACGAAAAAGAGCAGTTTCTCAATTTAATTCATTCTTTTAATTTAGATATTACAGTGAACGTACCTACACGGAATACTCTTAAATCACAAACAGCAATAGATCAAATTATAATTAACAAAACCACAACTAGATATGAAGTAATAACGAATAATCTAGGTTACAGTGACAACGATGCACAAATTATTACAATTACTAATAACATGAATACTGACACAATAAATAAAACACGCATGTGCAGAGCATTTACTAAAGTTAACATTAAATTATTTACGGACTACTTGCTGAAAGAATCATGGGAGGCAGTTTATAACGCTATTGACACAAATGAAAAATATAATGTATTTTTCTCAAAGCTTTCATTTCTCTTTAACGCATGCTTTCCTATTAAAAAGAGAAAATTAAACATTTCACGAAAAAGTAATACTTGGATCACACAAGGAATTAGAACATCGTGTAAAAATAAACGTACTCTCTACTTTATTTCTAAACATCATAACGTATCACCCGGTTTCCACGTCTACTTCCGAGAATATAAAAGAATTTTAAGGAAAATAATAGTTCAGGCAAAAATAATGAAAAATAATGAGGATATTTTGAACGCTAGAAAAAAAACTAAAGCAATGTGGAACATCGTTAAAAATTCGACCACGTCATCACGACATTTCGTAGAGAATGTTGTTTTAAAGGATAATGAAAGAGAAACAAGAAATCCAGAAAAAGTTGCGAATCTCTTCAACCAACACTTTTCTAGAATTGCGGTTGATCTCACGAAGGGACTAAAACCACAAAATTCAACATCATATGCTTCCCAAAAAAATTTCGGCACGATGTTTATTTACGAAACTTCTAACGAAATCCTCAGAATAGTCAGTAAATTAAAAAATAAATATTCATCAGGCTTAGATGAATTTCCGGATTGTTTATTAAAAACGTGTGCACCTGCCATTATACACCCATTAACTCACATTTTCAATGCTTCCTTGTGCACAGGAATATTTCCAGATACTTTCAAAACAGCAAAAATTAAGCCACTTTATAAAAAAGGGAACAAAAATGAAATTCAAAATTACCGGCCAATTTCTCTTTTGTCAGTTTTCTCAAAAATATTAGAGAGGCTTTTCTATACGCGAATGGAAACTTTTCTCAGGAAAACCGAAGCGTTTTCAGACTCACAACACGGTTTCAGGAAATCAAAATCTACGGAAACTGCCATTTTTTCTTTCCTTAAAGATGTTGCTTCATCAGTGGATCAAAATGAAGAACCCATTGGGATATTTTTAGATCTTTCGAAAGCTTTTGACGTTATTAACCATAACATCTTGCTCTCAAAATTACCTTCTTATGGAATTCGTGGTATTGCCCTAGATTGGATAACCTCGTACCTTAAAAATCGATCTCAAAGAGTAGAAATACCGTACTGGCACGAAAGGACATTATTTACTTATCTCTCCAATTCTTTGCCAATTGAACATGGGGTCCCACAGGGTTCGATCTTAGGTCCTATCCTCTTTCTGTTGTACGTAAACGATATGCCCTCATCTATTAAAAACGGAAGAACAGTTCTGTTTGCCGATGACACGAATGTTCTTTGCAAAAAAGAAACAATAAATAGTACAATTTCAGAAGTTTCAAATTGGTTTTGTAATAACAAATTAATAGTTAACGAAGGAAAAACGGTCTCAATGCAATTTTGCGTTTCAAATCGGCAATCGTATGCTCCATTAAAAATGAACAATATGCAATTAGCTGATGTTAAGGTAACAAAATTTCTAGGTCTCTCAATTCAATCAAACCTCAAATGGAATGTACATATAACAGAATTAAACACTAAATTAAGCTCATTATGTTATGCATTCAGAATTCTTTCTAATTCTGTCAGCCTTCATGCAGCTCGTTGCGTGTATTTTGCAAATGTACATTCCCGCCTGAGATATGGCATAATATTTTGGGGAAGCTCATCCTTTAGTTCCCAGACATTTAGATTGCAAAAGAAAATTATCCGAATAATGAAAAAATGCCATCCACGTGATCCCTGCAAGCCTCTTTTCATTGAGCTTGGAATCTTACCATTGCCTTGCCTATTTATTTACGAATCTGTAGTATTTGTCAAAACTGACTTACTTAACGGTGGGAACCTATTTTCATGTAATACTGATATTTATAGTTACAATACTCGACGTAGAAATCATGTTCATCAAGTGTCAGTATCAACAGCTCACTACAAGAAATCCACATACAATACATGTACGCTACTTTACAATGCATTGCCAGATGAAATTAAACAATTAAAATTGGTACACAAATTTAAATTAAAAGTAAAATCTTTTCTGCTGCAAAACTGTTTCTATACAATTAGAGACTATACTGATCGCCAAAAAGAAACAATGTTTACTTTAACAAAAACAAGATATAGTATAATGAATTAGTTTAAATTTGCATTGTATAATTAAAACAAAAAGACGCAATATGCCTTTAACAAATAATGTACTTCCGGGTCAATGACCCCCATCTCGATCAGGTTTTTGTCCAGTTTCCCTGATCCATTGAGCAAATGCTGAGATGGCCCCTTGATTTGCTTCTGAACGTAAATGTAGCTTCACTATGCGCACGTTTTGTTGAACTTTCCTTTGCTTGTAGTGGTAGTAGAGCTTAGGGTGAGTTTCTATTTTGTTAACAATACAGAAAAATCAAGTCTGTTCGTTTCTTTACCGTTAAAAATAAGTTTTCTATAATTTGGCAACGAAAATATCTAGTTTTTGGAATGTTAATCTCTCACTTTTTTAAAATTTGTTATTATTATTATTATTATTATTATTATTATTATTATTATTATTCTTTCAACTATTAATAGTTAAATTGTTGGGAAGGGATTCTGAAACTCAAGAAAGCGTGCGCAGATGATTTTCTCCCCCATACATCACATACAGTTTTTGACTAAATAAATAGTCATTGAATGCTAAAGCAACTTCAGTGTTAGGGATCATGGACACTTTATAGACATTTCGTTCGAAGTGCTAGGACTGCGGATGTATCAGTAGATGATCCAAATAAGAACTATCTAATGAACATGAAAAGAAGGTAATTTGCTTAAAAACAAATTTTAAATTCCTGACACAGGGATTTTTCAAGGGAAGAGGGGGTATAAGTGTAATGTCCATCCAAATTGCTGTTTTTTGTAAAGAACTTTTCATTTATACTGAATTTAAAATTGATTTTTATGTGTTGATTTAGAGTTATTTATGATTAGTTATAAGACATTTGATTAAAATATTGTATGATTTGCGCTTTTGTAGTAAATTAGTAAAAACTGTATTTTTGAATTTGTGTCATTTGCTTCTGGGGGTGCTGATTTCCCAAGTCTCACCCCTTGGGTACGTCTCTGTTTCAATTCATTTTTAGCGAATGTTTTGGAGACCAGGCATAAATGAGGCGTTTAGAACCAAAGTTGGCCATCTCAACCATAAGCTCATACTGAGATAATGTGACATAGTTCTCTCTGACACCAGCCGATGGAATAGTCACTCACATATCCTGGGCCTGTTGGGTGATGTCTTGTGATTGCTACTACAAGGGCTACATTTGAATCACTCTGTCTTTCGAGAGGAAGCCTTGACATAGACTCGTAAAAATGAGGGTTGGCTCACTCTGGTTCTGCCCCAAATTAGACAAACTTGAGCTTTTATTGTTGTGTTGTGTTCCCCGACTAATGTGGTTTGAATTAAAAGGATCCCATACAGGCCAAAAGGGTATTTCATTAACAATCTCAAAAAGATGCCGTCTCGAAGTGAAATGTGTGTCCATTGACTTTATCAGCGATGCAGTGAAATATAAGGAGACTATGCACGCGCTTAGGGACAAGACTATTTGCTAATAATATTTTTAAAAAAAGAGTGGTATTATTTCATAAATATGAAAAAAAATTTCTAACGATTCAGAAAGAAGTGATTCACAAATTAAATAATAATGCGCTAAAATGATGAACAATATTACATGCTAACTTTAATATAAATTACATTTGTATACGAGTGATAAAATTGTACTTTACGGACTCTACGATTATGTATCACATAATATCTTTAGTTACCCGTTTATTGTGATTTTTATGAATTATTTGTTTGTTTTTATACATGCAACAACATGTTCTGTAGGTCACGTTCTGACGCAAATAAGGAGATTTTACATTCTCGCCGAACAGCTAATGCACATGGGGTTGCTCAAATATATATATATATATATATATATATATATATATATATATATATATATAAAAGTATTAACACAGTATAGTACAGTATTTGAGGAACTCCCGAGTGTGCGGATGTTCGGATGTGCGGTTCCGTCACTCAGAGCTAGACCACTTCCCGTGCACCAATCGAGGCATTATGAAGTGTCATTTGACGCGACTCGGTCTCCTGATGGGGAACTGATAATTTGTTTTCAGATTCGGTCAGAAGATTCAATGAAATTTCCAAAAACCTGTTTTAGCGTGTTTTGGTACTACGATCTTAGGGAATGTGCGGGGAATTAAACCAACGCCATCTGAATAGTTCAATGTATGTGGCGTTGATTAAACTCGAGTACCCAAAGGCATTTTCGCTCAATATGACAATTTTCTTTCACTGTGTTGAAAATATCGATAATATCGTTAAGTCAACAAGTGAAGTTCATTTGAACAAGTGAGTCACGCGAATATTTTATTTTAATTTTTTCGTAGGCCTATTAGGATACTTTAAAAAATAACGTACGGATAGTATTGCCTTGAAAACTTCTTAAATTTGAAGAAATTCAAGTGAATACGGAGAAAACAAAACTGTGAGTAATGTAAGAGAATGAACGTTTTTATGTTCGACTTCTCACTTTTACGTTCTTAAGTGTACAAATACCGATTTTAAAATGAATGTGACTCAGAACTTATTCTTATGAAAGTTAACTAACACCTTATTCACATAAACATGCAAAAGTCGTATTTTAATGTTTATATAGATTCGTATACAAAAAGATTAATAGAGCAAATGCAAAAGAGGAAATGAACACAAATTAGACTGAGTTTTTGGCGTTTTAATCTCTTCAAAAAATATTGGAGAAAAATATGGAAGTGTTAACTAAATCTGTGGAAGAATCAAATGTAGTTATAGAAGATTTTACGACAGAATTTTCAGAACTAATTGAGAGTGATCTTATATACGGATTAGAGAAAAACACAAAGAATACAGGTGATATTTGTGCATTATTGTGCATATTAATTGTGAGAAACGTAGCTGCACAAAACTCTAACCATTCACATCATCAATACTTTCAAGTATTTTTTTCGGCGGCTATAATTTTGAAATTGCAGTATTATCAGTTCATATCCCGTATGGAGGTAACATACAAGGCCATTGGATGTTGGGAATTTTTGAAGGAGTGTATAACATTATCAGCTACTATGATTCATTGGGAAGTCCAACGCCAGATACTATAAGAACAAAGCTATCCACGAAAGAAAAGAAGTATGAAAAAAAATTTCAACATACATCATTGAGAAAATATATGCATTTTCAGAATAAATGTTACCAACTTCTAGTACACATGTAGGGATCGAATATGATCACTTTTTTCCAATGAACATGTCGAAAATTTCATATAACGAAGTTACATTTATGAAGATGGCCCCTTATAGCTAAGAAACTCTAAATGCGTTGTTCTAGATGCAGTCAAGACTATGTGAATCTGCGAAACACCGGCGCATACAAAGTTGCCTAACATATATGCTATAACTAGACCTCGGATTTTAGGACAAATATCTATTTAGTTCCTTTAGGACGTTGTGGAAAATAATCGCAGATGTTTACGAATCATGAAAAAATAGATCTACTGAAAGCTTCTATTAGTGCCTAAAATGTCCTAAAAGGGCGGTTGATGCCTATTTTAATTTTTTTCCAAAAACTGCAAAAAAAAGTTATTTTGAGGATTTATCATTTTAATTACTCAGTTTTCCTTTCTCTCCCTTACTTCGTGAGGAAGTATTGTAATCATGCGCCGAAAACGGGGATGTTTTAAAAAATTGATATAACGAAACACAAATACTTTCCCGAAACGCTAATATTCCCTGATCGCTTAAGCAATCGACTACCCACCGAATTCTCTCATCCAACCACCGAACACAAGGCGCATAATATAAAAAGACTTGATTTCCTTGAAAAATAAAATAGTGCCTAAATTAATTTAAAAGAAATAGTGCCTGTTTAATCATTTTGTAAGCTATTTGAAGTGCCTAAAACGTTACTTACCTAATACTGCCTAATTTCAAATCATCACTTTTTTGTGCCTAAAATTCCAAGGTCTACTATAACAGAGATTATTCAGTAAAAAGATTCCCTTCGAATATTCTCCAAGATACTGAGATGGAATTTTCGCGAAAAGATTCAGGAAATGGGGTTTAATTGTAATAATTAGGGTATTCACGTATTTTTTATTTTGAAGATATTATACTTAGGATTTTTACTGGGACACTAGATTTTAACAGGAAACAATTTTAACAGGATTTTTAGAGGAAACATTATACTAAATAACAAATTCTCAGTACTGGCACGCTATTTCTCAATAATGTGTTAGTATTGCTTTCGATAGGCTACTAGGGCGAAAAAATGCTTGCATGCATAATTTTTTACCGTATATTAAAATGTAAGTTCAAATGGAATAGAAATCCATTAATTGCCTGAGAGGAATGTTTAGGTTACAATATTACTCCATTTGCTTCGTCACGAGCCAAACGTCTCCCATTGAAGACAGGCCGCAAGATCTTTTTAAATCAGGAGGTTAATTTTTTCCTGGATAAATCCTGTTATTCTACAGTGCGACCAACTAAGGAGCGACATTTATCAATGATATGGCACATGAATATAAAATCATACACATTCGGAATTTTTTAGCATAACAAAGAATTTGAATTGCACGTAGAGACAATGACGTAGAATGAGATCACTGCAAATTTTGAACTGGAACAGATAATTGAGAATTTTGGATAGATATTTGCACACTCGACAACGTCTAATACAGCTGAAGAGTTTAATTTACACGAAACACAGTGGATAACGCTATATTTGAATTGCACTGCGTATCATTTGTTACACAGAAACAAAAAATGGAATAGTAAATCCAAATTAGACAAAAATCACTATTATGAGAGATTAAGGTCGTGTCTTCCTGCCCTGAAAAGTAAATACTTACAGAAGACCTCAAGAAGCTATTATTATTACTTTCTCGCACACTACTACATGTGTATTAGTTTCTACTGGTTTTAACGCTTTTTAAAAATGTGGAAGTATCAAATAGAAACCATGAAATATAAGAGAATGGAGCGCAAACACACTGTTGTGTAACCTTATCTAGCAAGTGCATACATTATGAACGCTACAAACGAAGGAAAGGAGCACAGAATAAAAGGACCGCTACCCTTCTCCCTCTTCCTAAGAAAACCTTCTCTGTGTACGTAGCCCGGACGGCGTTGGGCAGCGTTCTTTTTTCAGCAAACTAAGCAGTGACATCGTTCTCTTGAATGAGCGCTGCAGTCTTTCGAGAACGAATACGCGGTCTCCTGATCAAACATCTGCCTCTCGCCGTCTGTTCAACACTCTCCCCTTCCCTCCGCACAACCCCCCTCCGCGAGCGCTGCCTCGCGGCCGTCCCATGAATTAGACCGCTTCGCACCCGGCCGAGCGACCATTACATAAAATAGAATGTGCATTTTTACACGTTGTTCGAGTGCGCGGGCGGGTGGGTGGGCGAGCCGGCGTTTGGAGCGCGGTACGCTCCACGCCCGGCAGCGAGATGGGGCGGAACGCGCGGGACAGTGGGTCAAAACGATGTTTCCAACCATTTTTCATTTGCGTGCAAATAGTTACAATTCAAACACTTTTTTTAAAGGAATGCTTTTAGCATTTTTCCTAACTTCTATGGGCGTTACCTCAAATTTGACATTTGCCAACGAATATCAGGGAAGTTATTAATTGAAGAGTTTTATAAAAAAAACATTGATACGTGCGACGCACCTGAAAAAGAACATAATTATTTGTTGATATCCATATTACATGTCTTACGAGTGTAACTTTGTTAGAAATTTGGGTCGCTTTAATTCAATATGTGATGCTGTATTTCAGTGGGAAGAGGATGAGCGACATCCTAAAAAGCACATAATCATGTAGTCATTCGTGATCTTAAAGTTTAATAGTCTAATTTAGTCAGTTGTAACAAGTATTTCTCACTATTTTGGTTCGTTCTGATTTCGCAAATAAAGATGTTCCCACTTTTCCCTAGTTCTTCTGATTTCTCTATGCCCGAAGAATGCAATATGCGTTCTTCCCCTTTATCGACCTTGTTTGTCGTCCAATATTAATTTTTATATTCTTTCATCAATGTAAAGTAAGTAAAAATTTACTTATGCTCTTATATTGTTTCAAATATTATGGAATCTGGATTGCCTATTAGTTCTCTCACTTCAATTGACTGGATTTTATCGTGCTCCTTAAAGAACGGATCTCTCATTTTCGTACATTAGATTCTCCGCTAACGAATTTGCATATTTGGGTACTTACCTTGTTGCTAGATGCTCTGCAAGTAGTTCCACACACAAACATCTTTATTTATATCTCAATTCCAAAATGTTCCATAGAAAATATAAGATCCCACGGAGAACAAGCGTGAAAATACTCAATCCAACCCAAAACTTTTGTTGATAAACACATTCTTGAACAAACAAAAGCTTTTAATAATAATGTATGTTATGACTCGTTTGAATGAAAATACGCAGAAAATAAACTTTATAGTTTTAAAATATTTGCGAATGCATTAAAAGTACCAACAAAATTAGAAAAGAGGCCCGTAAAGAATTTTAGAATGAGATTAATGAGGCTTGGTTTAGAAAGAAAGAAAGAGAGAAAAAATATGTAGAAAGCTAGCAAAAGAAATTAACTTTCTAAGATGCGTCAAAGCCGCAATTTGCTCAAGAGAGAAAGAAGTACTAAGAAAAATAAATTATGTGTAAAAAATGTTTTTCTTTGCTCACCCGTACTCGGTGAATAATATAAATTGGCAAAACGTTTTACAAACAAGTTATGAAATGCTGGTCGCAAGATACAACATACCCACGAAAATGTATTCAGTTGGACTCACTTGTTTGAAAAGGCTTGATGGACAAAAACAAGACTTCAAAACTATTAAATAAATTCGCACACAAGAGTAGATAAGTTTTCAATAAGACAGTTTCATTCATTTTTAGTAAGATTGATTTCAATATCACTCTAACGGAAAAACATGTCTATCTCGAGATCAATTTTCGCTTCGATTGCAGTAATTATTCGATAATACCTATTTGAGAAAGTAATAGAGCCAGACAGCACATTACTTCAAAATGCACAACTTCCAGGAAACAGATTAAAGTAAAGCTTTACAAGATGACGTTTCGCAGTGATAGTACGAAGCTCGTTTCAAAAGTAATGCCTCCTATTTTTTACGCTGGCTTATGTCCTCAAAAACGAATATGATTGGTGTCATAGTGGAATTTGATCCTTCCTCTTAATGCGTGTTTAATTTAATTGGTATTTGCTTAGATAGAAGCACAGTAACAGTATGCTAAAATGGCGTGTTGCCGGAACGCGCGTGGGAAGTAGATATATGCGGTTGAATTTCTCACTTTGGAGGAAATTACACGTATTGACATCCACAGTCGCTTGCTAAACTTCGACGGAGAACATACAGCGGATGTCAGTACCGTGCGACAATGGGGAGTACGTTTCAGCGGTGGTGACAGCGACGTGAAAGACAAACCACGTTGCGGTCGTCCGCGCTCAGCTGTCGCACCATGCAATTCGCGACGCCTCGATCAGTTCATCCGCGCCAATACATGCACGAACACGAATACACGACCTGTGTATGGCGCTGAACATTGGCTGAAATGCATTAGATGTAATTGTGGCAATTCTGATTTGGTGTTGTTGACGTTCTTATGAGAAGAAATAAAACAGGTCATGACCTCTTTCATTTCTTCTCATTAGATGCAATGTTGAGTAAATCCAGTTACCAAAAATTGTAAGATGGATCCTCTGACCACAGGAACACAAGCAGCACCGAATGGACATTTGCGGGAAATTTTTGACTCAATACGAAACTTAAGGTGGCAGTTTTCTGGATAGAATAATCACAGGTGGCGAGACATGATGTCACCAGAAAGAAAACGACAATCCATGCGATGGAGACATAAGGATTCGCCGTCTGTGCCCCCTCGGTTGGTAAAGATCTTTTACGAGCGGCATGCAGACTCTGGTTCATCGGTGGAGAAAATGCATAGAAAATGGGGGAAATTATTGAAATACGTATAGTATTGTGTTCAAAAATCTGTTCTAATCCACTATATTGATTGTATTTTCCACTATACTGTAGTTTTCATACAAATAATATTAGTAATGTATTGATATCATACAAGTAATGCAAAGCGATCCTCGTATGTGCAACTTTACAGACGTGGCTGATCATAATATAATTATCTAAAGAAAATAACTTTACGAAGAGATGTTATGTTTTATGTGATTTTACAGGAAACATTCAATAACAAAACTTTCGAAAATGTAAGCAAAAAATGTAAAGAATAAATATTACTGCAGCGCTGCTTTAATGTTAGCAGAAAATTCCCTCTCCATGCGGAAAAATTTAGAAATATTTTTCATTTACTCACTGTATGAAGCCATTATAACGAATTTCATCCATTTTGGCAGTCTCCTTTAAAATACTTTCACGAAAAATAACAGTTTTAAACGAATTTATTTTTGATAACATGCCAGCGGCTGCAAACGAAACTCCAGTTGAAAACTACATTTAATCTCAAATAAATCGCCGCCAACCAAAGTTTTCTTTATTTACAGCGTTTGTAATATATACAAACAAATTATTCTAAAATAAATGCATTAATCCTCTCTGAACCACACAAATTTCCTATTTGAATGCGACAATATTTATTATTAGGTCCTTTTTAATTTTATACATGGCGAGGGGAAAGGGACTTTTTAAACCATCGCCATCGTTAAACCGAACGGCACACATACCAAGTATATAACACACACACACGCACACACACACGCACACACGCACGCACACACACACACACACACACACACACAAACACGCACACAAATTCATGCCCAGTGCGGAATTCGCACTCATACAGCATTGCTGTCGGATCGGGAGGTCCAATGGTTGTGTCCCGATGTTGCGGATTTTCGACTCCAGCTACATAGGTCGAATTAAAACGCTGTCTGGACGAGAATTCTAGCGATCGACTGCTCTGATTGGTAGTTTTCCGCGATTTCTACGATCAACACCAGGCGAATGCCGGAGCAGTATCATAACAAACGAGCGGACCCCGCGCGAACTTCCTTTTTTCTTCTCTGATCTATTCTCCCCCTTACTAACATACAAATACAACACATCACACTACCACACATATCGGGAGTCCAGCCGATTGATTGATTGTTAGTGATTCCGGGCGTGTTAACTACAGAGGTCATTAGTTCCGTAAGTGTAGTGCATGTTTTTTCATCGGGAAGTGACGGTAATCTTCTCCCGCTGGTTGGTGAGATCCGGCGGCGACCTACCATCGACTTGTGGGATTCCCCCCACCACGGATCTCCTACCATCGGCGCACCGCCCCAACCGGGACAAGCTCTAAGCCCCCGACTGGTCTCCCGGCATGTGTGGTAGTGTAGTGCATGTTAGTGAAAGTATGCATGTAAGGAGTGAGGAGAGGACAAGGAAGAGAAAGGAAATACTGTGCGCGGTCCTTGGCCCATTTGTTAGGGTACTGCTCCGGCATTCGCCTGGTGTTGATCGGAGAAACCACGGGAAACTACCGATCAGAGCAGCCGACCGCTAGAATTCTTCTCCAGACAGCGACTGAATTCGACCTAGCTGGGAAACTAGTGTCGGAAATCCTCTCGCCGTCGGGACTCGAACCTAGTGCCTCCCGGTCAGACACAGAGCTTAGAGCTTGTTCCTCCCGGCTGAGGCGATGCTCCGCTGGGGGAGATGCCTGTAGAGGGATATCTCCCCCGCAAGCCGAGTGTAGGTAGCCACAGGATCTCACCGTCCAGATGGGGAGGAACCACGCCCCCTCGCGCGATAATATATTCCATACTCTAACGGGACTAATGACCACAGGAGTTGACGTGCTCGGAAACTTCAACCAATTCAACTCTTCATCCGTCGAGATGAAGTTGTGGTGATTCTGCAATAAGGACCCTTCACTACATAGGACCTCCACCAGTGGTGGCTGCTCTTTAAGGGCTCGAGGACGGTGCCCTGCCCGAAAAAGCCAACCTCGGGAAAAGTTGCAGAAATTATTAAACTTGCAATAAACGCGTTTAATTTGTGCATCTCACTAGCGCAATGTTTGAGGACGAATTTAGTTTAAGTGTCCGATTATGTGCAAGGTAAATGTTTTGCAATAGGTAGCATCGTGGAACTATCGAGAGTGGGGTTTTGTTCGGCAGAGTCCACGCTATTGATTAACCTAAGAATATGTGTAACCCTGTAATGAAGATTTATTTTATCTCTACGTACATAGCGTTTTTTTACCGTTTTATGTTTTTTGAAGTGGGCCCTTTGGCAGAACATAGATATCTGTAATAAGGTTATGTTATGATAGCAGTTTTTCCAGTTCTGCGGGATGACTTACTCGAATTTAATCCTGATTTTGGCACAGGAAGAATTTCTTCAGGAGAGACTAGTGTCTGAGGTTCTCAGTGTCTGAAATTCTGCCTCCACCAATGACGTAATGGGTAGCGTACAATGCAGCTTTTGAAGAGTCTGGAGATATTTTTCAATTTGTTGCTTCTGCTGGGGCTAAAGCATCATCAGAAAGTATTTGAGGGTATATACCTATGTTTCTAAATCCAAAAAAAGCATTCTGTATAGTGGCTGCCCTTACAAATGCATCTTCAAAGAGAGAATTGAGTTCGTGGAGAGACACCACTTTGCCTGGGTGATTTCGAAGCCATTTCTTAACAGTTTGTGAGTAAAAGGAACTGAAGGGTAATATGAAACTGACCGGGCAAAGTAGAAAGTAAAAGGTACTTGTGAGTAAAGGGTAATATAAAACTCACTGGTCAAAGTAGAATAGCAACGTTTCAGTTTGTACCGCTCGACTCTAGCACAAAATGGTTCAAAATAATCCTATTAGCCTTGCTTTTCTAGGGAATTCCAAAAAAATGAGACTGTTGAAACTAAGGCATTAAAACAAATAATTTCATACTTTGCATTGTCATGCCAACGACAAAATTTCTCATTACTTAAGTTCTTTTAAGATACAGAGGAAAATTAGAAAAACAGCAATAATTCGCTCTTCTGATATGTTATCCCCATGACACTTTCGCACAGTCATGCTAACACTCTTCTCGAGAAAATACTTCTAGAATTGAAAGGCTCCAAATTGGTGGGTTTTAAATACTAATTCCATTTTTTCCCCTACTTCCACTTTGGCCCACCTTCCCCTACGTAACATCTATATTTATGTTATGCAATGTTTGTTTACATTACAATTTTCAGTACGTGTGCAGTTGAAAAAATCGAGCAACATTACCCTCCCAATAATATCACGGGGATCGGCGCGAGGTCGTCAAGAACATTTTGATCCCAGCAGAGTTGACAACGACTTCTGTGACGGGCAAATATTCTACATTTGTAACCTGTCTGGCAGTAAATGATACTGTGTTGATTTTGTTATCCTTAAAAATTTTTATTATATTTTATTTATTAATTTATAAGGGATCCTTTCCTTGACAACAATCACATCAATAAATGACCACAATATCGCATTTCTTTTGCCATTCCATTTGCGCGCCTGCCAGCCCTTTTCGGCCCAGTGTGTGGCGGGGCGGTGGACGGGGGTTGCCGACAGGGGGCAGCGCTGCTGAAAAAGTGACTATCGCGCTTATCGCGAGCCGCCGCTGTTACCCATCGCGCTATTATGAGGTCCGCCCGAGTGGAACACGCACGAACACCCGGGAATAAGCGCAGGACTTTACAAGCGCCGGATAGTCCAGTAAAGCCGAACGCGCGAACAGCGGAGGGCCGTGGTGTTGGCAAGTGGGCGAGAGGAGAGAGGGAGTGGGAGGAACGTTGGGGGTCAGGACCGCCGGGAGGAGACAGGTGGGTGGGATTCGCCGGGCAGGAATCAGGTGGGTGAAATTGTGGAAAGAATTGGAGACGAAGGATACGGAGGCGATATTTTTGGCGATGGGAGCAGCTTGCACGTGGGTGAAGTATGTGGGCGACGACGAATAGGATGACTGGCAAGATATATTGTTTTATTGGTTTAGTGGTGAGTTATAGTTGACATTTACATAATTAAAATGATTGAAGGCGTTGTCATTGCCAACAATACTATTTATTTCAATAATAGCAGCTTTCAATGGCTTAGCCATCATCATCAGTTTTCTTCTGTCTCGAAGGCACAAGTACTAGTTTTTGTGGCTTCCAGACATCAGAAAACTGCTGATGATGGTTCAGCCATCGAAAGCTGCTATTATTGGAATAAATAGTATTGTTGACAATGACAACGCCTTCAATCATTTCAATAAGATATATTATGCTTATCAGGTGGAAGACAGGGTGAGCCGGGATGTGTGGGGGTGGGTTGGAATGGGTCGGGGAGCGTCGGGGTGAGCCGACGAGTCGGGGAGTCGGGATGAGTCGGAGTAAGTTGGGCTGAGTCAGGGTGAGTTGGGATGTGTCGAGGTGAGTCGGGGAGTGTGGGGGTGAGTCGGGGAGAGTCGGGGAGAGTCGGGGAGAGTCGGGGAGAGTCGGGGAGAGTCGGGGAGAGTCGGGGAGAGTCGGGGAGAGTCGGGGAGAGTCGGGGAGAGTCGGGGAGAGTCGACGTGAGTCAGGGTGAGTGGGGGTGAGTCGGGGTGAGGAGAAATGAGGCGGGGTGAGACGAGGTGCAGTGGGGCCGGCGGGGGCCGGCGGGGTGGGTCGAGGTGAGTCGGGGAGAGGCGGGGTGAGTCGGGGTGAGACGGGATGTGACGGTATGAGACGGGGTGAGACGGAGTGTGGTGATGTGATGGAGCTATTCGACGAGGGGCCGCAGAGCAATCGAAGCGAGGCAAGAAAAGGTAGTAAAAACGAGATGTGAATGTGTTAAGTAAAGCCATGCCAAAAGAAGAAATAAGGTGAGTTCAAGCCGGTGGTAACCATATTCTCGACGATCGAAGAGGTGGAAAGAGTGGGTGGAGGGAGGATGAGGTGTGGAATGAGCCGGGAGCAGGCTGACAGAGGTGGAGATGCAATGGGTGGAGCGAGCCCGGGCCAGGGTTGTGTGCGAATGCTGTAAGCGAGGAGAAGGGATGGGGCACCCAAGCCCAAATGTGTCGGGGAGATCTGCACGTCAGTTGGATTCTCGTGGCTCTCCGATTCCGGGTGCACGGCTAAAAATCGGGCGCTGCAATTTTGAGCGAGATCGTTGTTACGTTTTTCGTCGTGATGCAGGTTTCGCTAACGCTTCGGCGCTTTTCAGCGAGCGCAAACGCTTCCTTCCGGTACACGTTTGTGCTCGGAATATCATTGTCATTGATGCTTGTAGAATGTTGTAGAACATGCGTTGAATGATTGAAGATGTAAAATTACCGACAGGAAAATAATTCTAAAATTTTTAAAGATCACCGAATATTATTTGCAAATACGATCGTAAAATACGAATCGTGTAATGGTCTTCTTCCATCAGTATAACGAATAGGAAAGAAACACTTTCTGAATACTGTTCATCTCGTTAGTCAAAGCATATTTCGTTCACTCTTGAAGAAGAAAATCACTGTATAATCTACTTTATTTACATTAAATAGTACAATACCGGTACATTGTATAAATGGACATATTTTGTTCGTTTGTGAAATTCCTATGGAAGATACTGTTGGTAAGAATACTTGTTATGCAAAAGAAAAAAAAATCGGTCAAAATTACAAATTCTCTGTTGACATTTCGTTCTTATCTTGTTCACAACCCTCCCCCCCCAAAAAATTCAAAGTAACCTTTCAAACTAATTGTGAGTTTTGAATGATCATGTATTTCGATGTGGGTGACAAATAACAAATTGTTTGTGGTTCTATCGTTATGTGTCTATTCGGGTTATGAAGATTAAGTGCCGAATTCATTATCGCCACTTAAGTAAAAAGGAAATCCTTATGGAAGAAAGTTACGAGTATTGGTTAACATATGGGGACACTTGTAGAGTTCCATATTTCATAGGCGTTCCTTGTTAACGATGATTCAGTGCATCCTTTGGTGATTCACTGAACTTCCTGATGCACATCCCTAGGCAACGTATTATACGTGCACGTTATCTTGAGCTCCGGAATTCTTACCCCCACTCCTTTGCCAACATTAGTAGATTTAAGAATAAATGATAACAGCGAGCGTTGTAGAAAAACTCTGATAACCATAAAAGTTTGCCCCCGTGTTATAGAAACTATTTTGCATCGAAAAATGAACTACACATTTGATACGAAATTCCTTTCGTCAAAATAACCAAACTCCCCACTCCTCTCGCAACTAGCAAAGCGTGGGCTCAAGAAAAGCACCAATAATATCATTTACACCAGCTGTTCGTGGTGGGTTCATAACCTTTCCAGGTCGAGTGCCGATGTGTATTATATGCGCAAGTTTTCTTGGTATCTCTCATCGGTGGAGGGGGAAGAGGAGGACTCTGGCTATGTCACGGTTTAAAACGGCGTGCCAACCATTGGTATTGACCTATTGCGCCAAAGCGTGAAACGAGAAATATGCACTACAATTATTTTCGAGACAAGAGGTGGATGTTGGCAGTATTGTAAATTGATGTGTGATATTCCGAGTCGACCCTAAATATCTCAACGGGCCGGGCACGTTTCGGGATGTTCGGGTATCAAGAAAACTTGCGCGAGCAATACGACTAAATTACGAAAAAGGGATAATTTGCGAATTAACCGGTTCATTCGCACATTATCAAAACAGTTTGGATAATATGATGGACGAATTATTTCGGACATCATACGGCTAATTTTGGCAATAGCCAAACGACGAATAAAAGTGCAATTGTGCGGCGTCTTACACGTTCAAGCCTGAAGAATGCTTCTAAACTGTTCCTACTTTAGACTTTATCCGTACTTTGTGGATATTAAGCGAAATATTCGCAAATAAGTCAGATTCGGTCATTAGCCGTAACATACACAGTCAATATTTTTTGGCACAATGACAGTTTAGTTTGACGTGTATGCTTTCCAGATTGTTCATTAGCTCGTTCCACAATTATCTTCTCTTTGCATCTTTTTATTTATTGTATACATTTTCATGTATTACATTCTATTTATAACTGTTGTATAGTGTTAAGATTATGACTCTTAACAAAACACTAAAATATTACTTATGTGTGTCAGTAGCAGTTTACAAGTAACTTTTTTAGTTTCTACTCATTTTCGATGTCTAGTTATTGTAACTGTTCACACTCTTGAAAGACAAATTTTTGACGAACAAGAATTAATAAATATTTTTAAAAAGAAATTGTTTGTTGTACACTACCAATGGTTTTTCAGGTTTGTTATGAAATACATTTGCGATGCGCTGCGATAACACAAATTATTTTGGGAAATCATTGTCATCGTTTTCCATAGTAGAAGTGAGCGTGGCGAAAGAACATTGTCTACACCGGTTAAGAGGAGGCCGAATGAGGAAAAGAGAAGCGAGCGAATCGTCTCCTTTATATGAAAGTGTGATCACTAGAGAGCGGATTTCTTTGATTCTGTATGTTTATGACCGTTGCTGCAGGGCATAGCTAAGTGACTTTTCTTGACACTTGGTAAGAATATGATGTTAATGTTAGTGCATATTTGGCGGATTGTTCCTGTTGGTGCATATTCGTGTAACTATAGGCGCGCATTTTGCGTATTTCCTTAAAATAGAGACTTATCTACAACATGTTTAATTTTTTCATTAAAAATACTTGTGCAAATGTAGCATATTTCTTAATAACATGTTTTTTAAACTAGTCAGAAGAAATTCAGGACATAGAATGTACTTGACTAAGGTCAATATTTATTTGATTTTTTCTCTCGCAATTTAGGTTAGGTTAAATTATATTATGTTTGCACAAAAATACACCTTTTCATTCCAAGCATGCTTCTTCTGAATTTTATGAAGAAAGGTTCATAGAGGAAATCAAATATTGTTAATTTTAATTGTATATTAAGCGCATATTGCAGAACTTTTAGGTCATAAATGCATATTTTTAAAAGCATATTTCAATATTTTTAGAACATAAAAGTCCTCTCCCTAGTGATCACTCTTTGATTTGAGAATAATGGTTGTTTATGAATGAGAACCCTTCACTTACGAAACACAACTGTTCCTTATGAGTTCGGTCTTAAACATATTCAATATTGATTGCACACCTTGTCACCAGAAAGGAAAGTTTTTTACAGCCAAGACAGAAACCAGTGATTTGTTTTTAGAAGTAATTTACATTAAAACAACTTTGTTTGCCCACTGTCATTTTCCATTTAAAATAGGGAGCATTACTACCTTACTATTACGTAATTCTGATGTGAAAATGCAGTTTTACAGATAATAGAATCTTGATAACGGGGGTACCTTCGTAATGTATGTGGTTAGCATGCGACTCGCTATTTAGAGTCAGTTTCAGTTTGCATCATAGTCATTGTATCATTTAATGAGATCTGGGAACACTAGAAGTAAAGTAGTGTTAAATTGTAACTATGACAATAAAATTGTTTCACATTCATTTAGATATAGCTGTTCTTTCCACATAATGATACTGCCAATATTGCCGATGGCAAACACATTCATAATGTAAGGAGAGAACCAATGAATACTCAATGACTATATAACGAATGTAGATACAGCATCGGGGAGTTTTAAACCGTCATTAAATGTGTCAGATTGTACTTAAATTGCAACGTTAAAGTGAAAATTACAGAAATTTTAAATATGAGGTTGTATGGGATGAATTGTTTCACGTACGGATCGAAATACATTTTTCCATCATTAAATTATTGTACAGACCAAACGCCTCGAAAGAAAACAACACATTTTTTCTACGCGTGTGCTAAAATTTTGATTGGCAGCTGAGTCGTATTTCATAGCCATCGGTTGGCGCCAGCTAGCGAGCTTGTTTTGCCTCTGCCGCTCAATGTGCAGAGGTCTGCCACGCGTTCGGTATTTGAGACCGTTTGATGCTCTTGGAGCGCGATTGCACCACGCATAGAGTGTCAATTTCTCGACAGCAGTTGACAATTTCGTAGATCCAATCGCTTTCAAATCCTCCTAAACACTTGCCAACATGACGGCGTTATCGGCTGAGATGCTCAGGGCAACTCTTGCCATTGCAAAATCTCTGACTGTGAGGTCCTAGGGTTCGCATCTCGACGGTGGCAGATTTTCAACACTAGCTATAAGAAGAAATAATGGAAGTCATCTCCGTCAACTTAATATATTTAAGGAGCGGCTTTGCAGTCATCATCAGTCTGCGAATACAAACAAAATAAAATATAAATATAATACAAAGTAAATACAAAAAAGACAAAATGGGGGGATTAATATACATTTAAAATTATATTAATTAGCAAATGAAATTACAAAACATTAAACGCAAGGAGGATTAATGTAGAGACCAGTAGCAAATTAAATTACAAAATATAAAATGCAAAGGGGGATTAATCTAATTAATAGATTTAAAATTATCGCGGGAAAAAGCGTTTGCAATATCACATTTCTCTTCAAGCATGTTATTTGAAGTGGAAATGTTTGCGTCAGTCTGAATTCATAATTGTTTAAGTTTCGTGCTACTGAACTGAGCAGGAGAACCATGCTTGAGGCCTTTTTCTAGAAATGAATGTTCATTATTGGATGTTCATTATGGTCGGTTGGTCCAGCAAGGTTGACTTTTATCTTAGATGCTGTCGTAAGAAGAAAGGTTGGTTACTTTGCAGTGGAAAACTGGATCGCCGAAAAGTGAGGGAGGGGGTGGGTAGACCGGTGCAGTGCGAGAAGTAAGTCGGTTCAACTTAAGATAGTACGATTTTCTTCTTTTCTCCTAGAGAGAAGATACGTTCTCTAATGGAGCTGTCAAGTATAGACCACTCTACGGAGTGTAGCCGGGTTTCCAACTTCCCTCGAATACAATAATGATCCAGTGACACGTTGTCCCTCGCTGAATGCTATTTTTATATCTCGGGTTTCAGCTACGTTGATTTAGCCATATCCCCAATTCTAGAGGAAGTCTTAGTGTGAAGATTAACAGAAAATTTGATACAATCTGAAACAATATAAATTTTGGGACATTTTGATAGAAACCAGATATTTAATCCGCAGAAAGTGAATTTTTTGGACAGAGAAAAGTGAAGAGTTCATCAGATATGCTAGATTTTCGTCCATGAATTGTGATAATTCTGATGCGGAATTATTGGCGTAATTACATGAAATAATGGAAATCATCTTCGTCAACTTTATATATTTATTTAGAGTGCCGGCTTTCGATGATCGAATTACATTATTTCTTCATGTAATTACGTCGACAATACCTCATCGGATTCCCCACAATTCACTAGCTACATAACTAGGTCCAATTCAGCCCCTGTCTGAAGGATATTTCCAAGGACCGACTGATCAGTTACATTCCGATTGATTCCAGTCAAATACCGCAGTTGTTTCAAGAGAAATGGGTCACGGAATACGCGCGAAATTTCCAACTTCATCCTTGCCCTCACCTCTTCCCTACGTGCAAACAAAAGAACTAGACTACCACACATGTCGGGAGGCCCCCTTGGACGCTTAGAGATTTTCCTGGCTGGGGCGGTACCATTGATTTCGTGTTTTATGCTTCGGACGCGTCTACCATTGTGATGATTAGTCGAATACGTGCTGTGGATGATAAATCCTTGGAGCTGGCAGTGTTCCTCTCCCACTGGAATGTGAGATACGGCGCGGACCTCCTCGTGACCGGGAGGGGTGGCTCAGTGAATCAACTGATGTCACTGCAATGCCTCTGACCGGGAGGTCCTAGGTTCCCACTCCCCACGGCGGCAGGATTTTCGACACTTGCTTATCCGCTAGGTCGAATACAGTCGCTCTCTGGAGGAGAATTCTAGAGGACGGTTGCTCTGATCGGTGGTTTTCCGTAGTTTCTCCGATCAACACCAAGCCAATGCTGGAGTAGTACGCTAACAAACGGGCCACATACTGCGCGCGATATTTCCTTCCTCTTCCTTGTCCTATCCTCTCCTCTTAAACACTAGTATGCATTACAGTATCACACGTGCTGGAAGACCGGTCGGGGACTTAAAGCTTGATGCGGCTTGGGGCTGGTGTGAGATATCTGGTTGGGGAAAACCGCTAGCTGATGGTAGGACGGTGCCGGATCTCGCCATCCAGGGGGGGGGAGATCATTGCCACCTGACCTGACTAAGTTGGCGTGCCCGGAATCACTATCAACCAACCAACCAACCAACCGACATTGTCGTCGGCTTGGTGGATTTCCCCCTCGTGCATTTCCTTGATCGGGGCACCGCCCCAGCCGGAACAAGCTCTAAGCGCCCGGCTGGTCTCTCGTCACGTGTGGTAGTGTAATGCATGTGGGTTTGTGGGGGCATTGGTGGGGGCGTTGATGAGATATGGGGGCAATGATGAGAAAAGGAAAATCGCGCGCGCTCCGTGGCCCGTTTGTTAGGGTACATCTCCTGCATTCGTCTGGCATTGATCATTGATTGAAGAAAACATTGAAAACTACCGAACAGAGCAACCGGCCGTTACAATTTTCCTGACAGCGGCTGAATTTGACATAGTAGCTTTTTAACGAAAAATACGTTATCGTCGGGAAACCTACGACCTCCTGCTCGCTGAAGGGGCAAACTTCGTTGCGTAGAGCGAACTCATCGGGTCTGTTTAGTATGGTGGAAACCAGGTAAAAACTATGCCAACCGGGAAAAAAGAATCGTCCATTGTGTTAGAACACCCCCAGTCATTTACGGGCGGAGGGAACGCAGGAGGACGCGAGAGGCCGAGCGCGGGGCGCGGCGAAGGCGGAAGTGGCGGTCCACGGCGCAGATAAGAAGGCGGTCGCTCAAGCGGACGGCCTTGGCCGGTGCCTGACTCACGCACACCCGCACCCGAGAGCCGACCAGCCGGCACGCCGCGGCGCGGCGCTGGCGTAGGACTTCAAACCTCGGTCGCACCACGCAGACTTACCAAATGGGATCCAACCGATCATTTTGGAGGGGGCCATCACAGATTTTTGTTAAATAATAAACATTTGTTATTATATTCTACATTATTTTTGTAGTGTATATGTGATGCTATACAATCTTGTTTTCTTAAACAATTACATAATCCTAACATAAATAATTATTTAAATAAATTTTCCCAAATAAAAGAAGGTAACACACAAAAGCTCTTGGACTTTTGGCCGAGCCATAGCCTCCATGCCTCTTCTCCCCCTGGAACCGCCACTATGGTGGACAAAGCAGGATAACGCATTAACAAGAAACACTAAACATGCCTTCGCTGCGGGTCTAAAGCAGGAATTAATAATGTAATAGTCAAATGTAATATTTTTAAAAGAAAATCACGATATACTTGAATTTTTACAAAGCGGATAACCTTGTACGACATTCAAAGTGTAACATTATATTGCAATATTCGCTTGTTATCAAATTCGCCCTATGCCCAAGATCTTTGGTTGATAATTCTTTCATCCTGTTATGATTAAGATGTCTTTCAGTGAAAATACTGCGCACATTACTATTATATCCATATACTTTCGTGAAAAAAATTATAGATAGAAACTTAAAAAAACCTGTATTATCTCAATGTACTGTATAAAAACACACGATTTTCCGCGTCCCCCCCCTGCGGCTTTCTATTACTATAAAATAGACAATAGAACATAAATGTTAAATATTTTTATTTCTTTAAATACAAAATTTGTTAAAAATTGACATTATGAAAATGTCGTGAACCTAGTGATAAATAATAAATGAGACAATGCACTGGAACTTATTCTTCGAGCATTCATTATAAATGAATATTTCAAGCTTAATTCCACAAGTACTAATGAATGACCTTATTAGGTCTGTAATGTCAAGACTCACTTCATACGGCTTATTTTGTATATATTTGTATGTTTTGTTTTCTCAATTATTTTGTATCTTTGTATTATTTTGTTACTGTATTATTTTTATTTGTTGTGTTATGTATATTGTACCTTATGCTATTTGTTCTATCAGAAGTTTTTAGTAAGTTATTTATAAGAAGTTATTTTCGTCGTGAATATACTCGCCAATTTGTAGCACGTCAATCCAATAAGCAAACTACTAATAAAACTGAATTGAACTGAATTATACTTCGAGTTGACTTCGGAAGATCTTTTTCGAGCTGAACTCGAGTGGAGTTGATTTTCCTCCTTTCCGATCACGCTCCTTGTGAGTGGTGCATTCCAGACGCACTTCCACTTTTGCTCCACGCGCGGCTTCCCTTCTGTCGCAATGAAGTGCCTTGCACTGCACTTTCCTTGTAGAGAGAGTTTTCTCCCGAGTACGGCAGCACTGTCCACGACTCCCCAACTCCCGTGAGGTTTGTTTACCGGCGTAAATTACCACGGCGAGAGAGTTTATAGTAATAGAAAAACTGCTCTAACGGGTAATATTTAAGTAGTTCCATCTCATTACGGAGATCTCGCACTGTGCTGAAGACCGCATTGAAAACTAATATTCATTAAATACATTTATTGGACAAAAATAAATAAAATATTTGTTATGTTAGATAATAAATGTATGTTATGATCATAAATACAATTAATTCTTTAAACAATACTTGAATCTTCCAAAAAAAACAGCATTCATGTCACTTCAGGCCTAACGGGTGCAATTTTAAATACACCAGTAACGGTTCCCTCCTCAGAAGTAGTTGAGATCAAACACTAATGGGTTAAACAATACTTGGGTCTTCCGAAAAAACATAGCATTCATGTGAATCACGTCTCATTTAAGGCCTAAGGGGTGCCATTCTAAATACACCAGTAACGATACCATCTCATTGCGGAGATCTCGCACTGTGCTGAAGACAGCATTGAAAACATATTCATTAAATACATATATTGAACAAAAATAAATTTGATATTTGTCATCTTAGACAATAACTATATGTTATGAACATAAATATGAAGAATCCTTTCAATAATACTTGGGTCTTCCGAAAAAAACATAGCATTCATGTCAATTAAGACCTAATGGGTGCGATTCTAAATACACCAGTAATGGTTCCCTCCTCCGAAGTAGTGGATTTAATTCATGTACTAATGAAACAGTGACTTCTATTCATGCACCCATGTGATCTCGTAAGATGCTAACATAGAATACGCGAGATCTCTCGCAATGCACAATAGTGTCAAGGTAAAGGGCAATTAAGAGTTGTGCGCTTAATTCTTGTTTAGAATTTTGGTATTAGTATCTATAAATGATACTAAAATAATAATAAAAAAATTACCTCTACTAAGTAGTTTTGTCAACATATTTGACAACCCAAAACACATCTAGATCGCTATTACTTACACTTGAAACTTAGTTTATACAGGAAGCTCGTTTCCGCAGTTCTTAATCTAATTAGAAGAAGGATGTGGATTACTATTTTTATCAACTTCTTATAGTGAACCGACCGAAAAAGAATCATTGCGATGAAGATTTCCAAAACGATGTAATTTATGCCCTGTGAGAAAAAATAAAAAGTAGTGAGTTTCATAAGAAGCTACTACAATCAAATACATTTTGTATCACATATTAAAAATCTTTCAATTCCATATTTGAGATACGTTAATCGAAGGAGCATTCAAGCAATGAAAAAGGATTTATTTTAAGCGTAATGATATGTCTTGCAAAGGCACACGCGAGGCTGAGACTAAATCGCGTGTGATTTAAATACTGAATCGATATTAGTCCTTTCTATGTAACTGTAGAATAAGATCCAACAATATGTGACGATCCATATGGTGATAGTAACAATGACTGCACGATTCCAAAATAAAAATAATACAGTTTTGAAAAAGCCTTCGAATGGACGCTTTAACGTGCCAGGAAACGCTAATCAAATCATTCGATTTTAGTGATGGGCTAGGTTTTTTGTTTTATCCCCACCCCTCTTCTCTCCATTTTCTATCGGTGACTCAAAGGGCCTCTCATGGTACCTCCCGTTTATTTTTGGTCATTCCAAGTGAAGCGCAACTCCACGCTTCCCGACCATTGTATAGTTGATCGCGGTCCTCCGATTTCACGCATTTGTCCTTGGCATCTCAACGGTAAATAACACCCCGATGCCACTTGCCTTCCTCCCGATCCACTGGGGTAGGCAGAGCACCATCGCGCTCCCAGAAAGATCTCCGCCGTGCACTTTTACATACGAGACCATGGTATCCCCATCCCTTGCGCTCATCTCGGTGCCCGTACCGTTGTTCTGAGTATAGAGGTCCAACAAGTTCCTCAATTACGCACTCATCTCGCTCAGTTGCCTGACAGGCCAAGAGATTGTGGAAGATTTTGGGTACAAATGTAATTGAGAAGGTCGCCACGTACACATCTTAAAACATTCATGCTTTACGCGGGTTTGGCACCCACCGTCTTAGTGTCTACGTGATTGAATTCATGTGCACGAAGCCCCTTGTCTCGTGAGCGGGAATCACATGTTCGTACTATTCGTAAACGTGTTACGGTTATCGAAAAAGTAATTATAAATTTATAAACTAATAATAAAACTTAAGCTGTCCTTTTATGCCACCTTTATCACATCCCTGTTGGGTAGCAATGGTCCTGGCGATACTCACGTCATTAGCCTAAAGGTGTAGGCAGTGAGGAGACGGGAAGGGGTCCCAAGCCGCTGGAACTTTAGTTCGGGTGGTCCCCTGTTGGGCTCTCGGCTTTCTCGTGGCAGTGGCCCGATGCTCTGGGCCAAGAGGAAGGACTTGTTCCCGGCGCATGTGAGTGGCGCATTGTTTTGACTCCGATACTACCCTGGAATGCTAGGAGCTCTGAGTTTGCAGGGCAACCTGACCCAGGCATTGAATGGGGAGGTTGCCGTGAGGGCAAACTGCGTTCCCGTGGGATCCATGTACCAGCCTGTTGACGTACTTGTGCGTCAACGGGGGTGAGGATAAGCGTGCCTAGGTGCCCACCCCGGGAACTTGTATCCCCTGGTAGAACAAGTAGATATGCGGAGATATGACCACGCAGGGTGCAGACTGGCCTTTTATGCTTGCGCGGTATTCAATGTGCTTTGTGGCATTGGAACTGAGCATCTGAATGACACTGACATCATTAGTTTCCATGGAAATAATGTAAACAATATTACTTTTGCGTAAAAATCTATCAGCATCACAATCAGTACTGATCATTTTCTCAAACAACTAATTGTCCAAAAATGTTGCAAAATATAATACTTTATCAGTTAACACAATGGTTTTATCTCCTTTTATGCAAAATTTATGTTGACGAAATTTTGTCTTATCAAAAATCACCTAAATTTTTTCACGTTTTCCCAATTTATCGGTCCCATAATAGTAGAATGAAAATGTCACTTTACGAATATTGTGACAGAGTAAATCTGATTCTGCATGCAAATTTTAATTGAAAAGTTTTGAGTGGTTATTGAAAAATATGTCGTTTGAGCTTTTCTAAAAGTGCGCAATTTTGAGCTCATTTTCACAGAAAACTTCAAGTTTTCGAGTAACTACATATAAGAAATCCTTTGAATCACATGTACCCACAGAAGTCGTAATATAAAATTTCTGTAATTTTTGAAGGAATACATCAAAATGTCTTTGGTATGATGATATTCAGTTCATTTAGTACAATTTGAACAAAAAAGTTTGAAGAAAAAAATAAGAATCAGGGGGTAGTGAAAATCGGATCTGAGTCATCTTTATGTGTGTATTTTTTTCTACTATACAAGAAATTTAAAGCAAAAATGTGAATCCACTTTCGAGAAAATTTTGATAAAGGGAGACCAGGGACTTCATTTAAACCTTCATGTTTATGGCCAGATCAAGGATCAGACCAAGGAACGACAGATGAACGTCAGACGGACGACAGACGGACAACAGAGGACGACAGACGGACGACAGAAGACAACAGATGGACGACAGAAGACAACAGATGGACGACAGTTGGGCGACAGACGGACGACGGACGGATAACAGAGGAGGACGGACGACAAAAGACGACAGAGGATGATAGACGGACGTCAGAAGACGTCAGACGGACGACAGAAGATGACAGACGAACGAGACACAGATATACAGACACAGAGGCAGTCACAAAGGCAGAGTCACAGGGAGGCAGACACAAGGCAGGAAGGCAGAAAGACACGCAGGCAGGCAGGCAGGCAGGCAGACAGAGAGACAGAGAGACAGAGAGACAGAGAGACAGACAGACACACACACACACAGAAACACAGGCAGACAGTCAGGCAAAGACAAACACACCAGGTGGACAGAAACAGGCAAATAGACGCAAACACACACAGACGGAAACGTGCAAAAACAAATGAATATGTCTCTAAATTACGCAACTAATCATTTGAGCTTAAAAAGTTATTCCAAAATCACGCCCCAATTTTATTAACATAGATAATTACTCTGAATTGTTTTTTTTGCCTCCGCGCGCGTTCGGGCGCGAATGAAACCAGAATGCGTCGCGGCGCGGGCGAACAAGGCCACGTAGCGGTCGCGTTCCGCGCGGCGTTGCTCCAGGGCGCCCAGGTGCGCGCGCGTTCCGGTCGCCGCTTTCCCCGCCCGCGCGGAAGCGCAGGCCTCGGCGGCGCCGCGGCGGAGGCGGCAGCGCGCTCTGGTTGGGAACGCGCAAGGCGGAAGCCAGCCGCGGCGCCGCCCGTCGGCGCGGAGGTGGACGTTGCGGTGCTCTTGTGACCGGTTGCCGAGATTTCCTCTCCCGCTAAGTCTCTACTTCGATTCAAACCTAGGGCCTGTTGATTGATTGATTGAATGATTTTTTCGTGTTTCCGGGCGCGTCAACTGCTTTGGTCATTAGTCCCGTTAGTGTAGTGCATGTTTTTTCGTTGGAGAGGGCGGTGATCTTCCCCCGCTGGATGGCGAGATCCGGCGCCGACCTACCGTCGGCTAGTGGGGTTTCCCCCTAACCAGGACTCTCCCACCAGCGGGGCACCGCCCCAGCCGAAACAAACTCTAGGCTCCCGACCGATCTCCCGGAATATGTGGTAGTGTAGTGCATGTTAGTGTGTGTGTGTAAGAGGAGAGGACAGGACAAGGAAGAGGAAGGACAGATCGTGCGCGGTCCGTGGCCCGTTTGGTAGGGTACTGCTCCGGCATTCGCCTGGTGTTGATCGGAGAAACCACGGAAAACTACCGATCAGAGCAGCCGGCCGCTAGAATTCTCCTCCAGACAGCGACTGAATCTGACCTAGCTGGAAAGCTAGTGTCGAAAATCCTGCCGCCGTGGGGAGGGGGAACCTAGGACCTCCCGGTCAGAGCCGCTGCAGTGACATCAGATGATGCACTGAGCTACCGCTCCCGGTGTGCCTGTTGATGTAAACTTGCTGTTATGGTAGAGTCGTAGGCTTTCGCGGCGAGAGACATTGAATTCTTGGCTGTCCGGGATTAGCCGTGTCATGGTCGATGGAGCTGACGTTTCGGCCATCTTGTTGTGGCCTTCTTCAGAGCTATAGCTTCAGTGTAGCTCTGAAGAAGGTCACAACAAGATGGCTGAAACGTCAGCTCCATCGACCATGATGCGGCTAATCCCGGACAGCCAAGAATTCAATTTGCTGTTATGGTGTCACCCAATCGGGAGCTCGGATGACACCTTCAGTAGTGACGATTAGGCTCCTGATTGAATGACACCGTAATAGGTGATGATCTGTCAACGGGCACTGCAAATAAGTCGAATTATACATGTCCGAGTTTGAGTGAGTAAGCGTTGATCTCGGGCGCGTCAGCTACTAAGGTCGTTAACTCGGCAGGTGTACCGGCTTAAGATGGCTCAGGATCAACTGACGACACTGCAGTCACTCTAACCGGGACGTTCTAGGCTTCTGACGGCGGGATTTTGAACGCTAGCTTGATAGCAATATCCAATTTAGCCTCTGTCTGGAGAATTATAATGGCTCGCTGCTGTCATCGGTAGTTTTGTGTGGTTTCTCCGATCAACACCACGCGAATATCGGGAGCAGTCTAACAAGCGGGCCAAGGACCGCGCGATTTTTCCTTTCTTGTACTATCCTCATTCCTTAAACTTACAGGCATTACACTACCAAAAATGTTGGGAGTTTAAAGATTATTTCGGCTGGGACGGTGTCCCGCAGGTGGGACATATCTAACAAGACTGGTCTTCCAACATTTGAGGTAGAGTCATGAATTAAACGTGTAAGAGGAGAGAAGGGGACAAGGATGAGGAAGGAAATATCGTGTGCGGTTCGAAACCCGTTTGTTAGGGTCTCTCCCGCTATCCCCTGGAGAAACCGGAAAATTCCGGTTGGATCAGTCGGCTATTAGAATTATCCTCCAGACAATGGTAGAAATTAAACTCGACCATTCAAAACAGAACCATTACAATCTTTCGGTCAACAATACTGCAGAGGGAACAATATTGTCGCTGAGCTACAACAGTTTCTCCAGGTTTGCAAATCTTGTGCTTGACCGTACATCGAAAACTTTCATAGATCCTCTGTTATACTCCTCCAGGTTTATTAATCTCTGCATAGGCGTATCTCGGAGGCTCTCTCAGAAACCGTGTCTTACAAATCCGGGTTTGCGTGGTTTTACTTTCTCACTACGGAGTAGAGAGAAAGTTATGAAATGCTGCGCGAAAAAAGGTGAATTTTCGCTAGAAAAACTTATTACAGGGTCTTGTCTTAGTAACGAAAAAGTGGATAAATCCAGTTGCTAAATTTAGAAAAAAATCCTCTAACACGTGGTGTAGCCAGAATGTATATTTTGGGGGTCCTTCATACCGAAAAATTGATTGATGACAAAACGTCTGACCGTCTGTGAACAACGCTAGTGGCTAAACAGTTCTGCCGATTTTCTTCAAAATTGACATTCCCCAAGCGATTTGGCTGATATCGTAGCTCCTTGAATTTTAAATCGATATATTAATTTTTTTTGGGGGGTGGGTACTTTATGTCAAGCCCCTGGGACATTTTCCAAATTTTCAAAAAAAATGTCTTCATCGTTTTTGATTAAATTTTGTTGTTGGATGATGATCGTTTAAGCGAATGGTATAGGTCCCATGTTCGTTGAAAACCCTGATTTTCGAAAACTGCAAAAATTAAAAATTTGTTGCGGTTCCTACAACTACAATTTTGAAGATAGAGATTTCTTCCCTTTTGAAATCTGTTCCTTAAAGATAGATTTTGAAATAAGGCCATGAATAATTTTTCGAAAATTTGAGTACTTTTTGCGTAATTTTACGTGAAAATAGGGTGGAGAAAGTACATGCTGTTTTAGCACCACTAGTTGTTTGTGTATCTCAGAAAACGTTCACAGACATTGCTATTTGGCCCGGGCGTTCCGGGTCCGGGCTTCTCGTTTATAACCGTACTTTGGAGGCTTCCTCAATCGCCAAATCGTTTACGTTCGGGTTTGCGCGTCTCCTGTCCAACCGTACTACAAGGAGCCTACGGTTGCCCAGTGTTACCTTCTCCGCTTCTACCGCGTTTCATTTTAAACGCCGCCTTTTACTTTCTCAGATTTAAGAAAATAGTTCCCAATTGGGAATTAAATTTTTACTTTCATCTCGGCGGATTGGAAGTGTCGCCAAATGCTCTGAACGCATTGTGGACGATGTTCTTTAGATAACTACGTACGAAATTTCCTAAGGGATCAACATTTTCCTTCATTCGTCATCATTCAACATTTAATAACTTCAGAGTGATGAAGTTTTAAATGATGTTTATTCAATATCAGGAAATTCAATGAAACTGCAGATACGTTAATACTTAGCATCACTGTAATGTTCGGTGATATATATTTTTGTTACTTAATTTTTCCATCATTGTGTTATTATGCATTTTGTACTTGAGTGTTGATATAATTTTACCGTAGGTACTAGTGATAGTGGTTTTCCACCAGACTATACATGATTTAATTTAATTTATTATGTAAGGTGTCTGTAATCTTTCGAGAAAATCTTCTCGGTCCTCTGTCTAAAATTTTGAGAACAGTGAATGGAATTGAATGTGCTAATTTCTACATATTCTGGAACTAACATTATATTATTGAGATGTGATTTTACTCTAGTTCTTATATTGAAGTTTGTCTGGCCAAAGTAGCGCATGTCACTGTTATTACATTTTTGCTTATTCACCATATTCTCTGTCTCTTGAATTAGATACTGTTGTATCTTTTACATTTGTAAACGATTGTGTTATTCGGACGTATAAAAAATGTCATTGGAGTAGTTATGAATTAAGAAAGAATTTTCTGTAAAATTCGTGCCCTATCATACACGCCTCCACGGACGTATTACATAGAAGCCTCGCAGCTTCCCAGAGTTCGGTCGGTGAGACGAGTGGGGCGAGGCGAAGCGCCTGCGACGGAGGGCGCGGCGGTGATAAAGGGCTGGCAACAACGGGTTCCATCTCGCCCTTTATGGCGTCCATCTTGCGAACAGCATTCATTGCGGGCGTCGTACTATCGCAGAGACGCGGCTGGCAGCGTGGAGCCGAGGCAATAAGGACGCCAGGGCTCCGGGCCACAATGTTACAATCGTATATCGTTCGTAGAACCTCATAATTAAGATGTGGTTGTTGGTGTCGTGTCGTGCTGATTGTTTGGATTGCTGGAAGAGGTTCCTTATTGGGTAATCATCAGACCGAAGAATTTCAGATGAAATATGTTTATTTCTGACAATTGTGGCGTCATGGAGAAAAACACAGAGACATTTACAAGTATGTACAAGTTTATTTACACGTATGTACAATAACCAACTTGTGCTCCGAAACTACACTTGTATTTCCCTGTGGATACCCCACATAGCTAGGGAGGCCCCGCCTCCTCTGACGCTACTCCCGCGCCACTACCGTGACCTCGTCACCCGTGCAATAGGTACGACACGCACCAGCTTGGGCGTAAAGTTTTGCGCATCGCGCGAGGTTTCCAGAATTAAAACCCCCGTGTGAGCTCGTCGGCTCGATTTTATATCAGAGTGTAGCCATCACGTGACCGTCCTTGGTGTAGGAGGGAGGCTCGCGTCTACCACGTGACCTTCCCGGTCAAGCTGGCGTCCCCTTTGTCTAAATGTTTCCCAACGCCGGGGCGCCAGCTATTCATGCCCGCAGGTATGCGATACTTCCGCTCCTCCTCCCACCCACGGCCGCCAACGTGACGCTACACAATGTTGAAGTGTCGCAGAAACGCACTACCCTGTAGAGCAATTGGGAGTAGGTTTACAGGTGGCCTCATTGACGTTATGGCGACCTCATTGGACGGAACAGAACTACAACCTAATTAAGAGGGTAATCGAAGTGGTCACATAGTCAATATTCTTATAAAAAAATATTCGAAACAAGTGTACTAAGGTTACCAATCGAAGGCAGTCATAAGATGAGCATGTAAGTGTAGAATGGAAATAAATTAATACTAGCTAGGTATCTTCATTCTGGGTCTTAATTTCTAAGAACCAGCCCCTGAACTGTTATATCATTCGTATTGTGCATGAGTCAACACTTTAATATTACTAAGCGCTAAGATTAAATTTCGCAAAAATTAAGAACCTATCTTAATTTTATCGTGTAATATTTGTTTCTTTTCCTTCAATTTAATTTTATTTATAAGATTTTGAGTTTCTGCTCGTATCTGAGAACTCCTGCCCGGAAGACCTAATCTACGAAAATGCAATATAATATTCAAAAAGGTCACATTGTGTCACATACTGCTCAATAATCCTATCTCTAACTCCACCTTCAACCGCCCACCCCCTGCTGATTTACTCCTTATGCTCCAATTGTTCCATGATTGTTTCCACAAAGGTCGTATTCCGGAAAAGATGTAAATATGATTTTAAGGACATAAAACGCATGGTTTACGAGTTTTGAGCGATTGTAATGTTTTGCAGTAGCCTGTTTCCAATGTCATATTCTGCAAACTTCCAGTTTGTCTTCTTAAATCTCATGGAGGACATTTTATATTATAAAAAACGTCCTATATCCTTAGCGTATCATGCGAGAGTGGATTTGGAGATCCATGAACTCACTGGCAATAAAATGTGAAGCAAATCATTTTGTGTTTTCTTCACTATTTTGCATTTTTGTTTTATGAATAAATTTGAATTCGGAGAAAGTGAGTGGTCTTGATGTTAGTGACTGCTAGTTTCTTCAATATCGAGAGAAAGATGTAATAATCTTCACCAATTTTTCTTAACATACCTCTTCATACTGAGACTTTCTATACCGCACTTCCTTTATTACATCAATTTTTTTGTTCGCGAATTGGTCATCTTTGAACCATGAGAAGGAGCCACTGAACCCACCGGGGCCCAGTCATATTTTCCCGGGGGAGCACGTCACTTATTTGGAGGGGGGGATACAGACTTTCTATATGGAATCCATTTTTACTCCCCAGGCTGTTTAACCCTGGAGGATGAGTTATGAAATGATGATGATGAATAACAATTACAGACATGCAGACACACACAAACAAACATCCATGCCCCAGGCGGGACTGGAACTCGCGCCCCGTCAGGCCAATGCTGCAACGGCTCTTCAGCCTTAGGCCTTAGCGACCTCGGCTATCCGGGCTGCTTTTTAAATCAATTTATTAATATTATAATAATTTTTTGGCCATGCCTAGCTCTTTTATCTTGTTAATATATAAATGCTATATTTCTGTGTTGAAGTGGGCATCAAATGTGGTCTTAGAAAATTTATTTTCGTAGGTCGATAGATCTGCTCGTTAGGGAGTTACGGGTATAAATTTCCTATCCAGGACATCTACTTCACAGTGTTGACACCACATCGTTCATGAACATTTATAATTACTCATATTCGTTTGGTTACTATTTAGTATAGAAATTCCTTTGCTTTTCACTTGACGCCAACACTCAAGTTGTTTACTTCTTAATAAAGCACCGCTGCTCGGCACTATTGAGAAACTAAGTACATTAAACACAAAAATAACCCACATAATTAAATACCTCTAGAAACATACAACATTAATTTCTTCACACCTTTAACAAATTACACGCATTCATTTTTTGCCTAACACACCATGTAAGTTCATTGTATTTATCACTAGAGACCGGATTTTTATGTAACTACATATTTTTGTCTTTCAACTTACCGTTCTCAAAATTAAAATTTTGACGAATCATCCCCCTCCTGATACAATGTATAATTTTTTCGTTACATATTTTTACATATTTAGTAGTATATTACGTATTTTACATACTTTACCATTTTCCCAAATATTTTTTTATTCTATCAATTTTTTTCATTTTTGTCTTGAAAAGAAGTATTTGTTTTTAATTACCATTTTTTCGAACATTATTTGGTGTAATCTAGGTGTGAGAAGTATCACTGACGCCGCGGTTTGTCACCTTTAACCTTAATTTCCAACAAAAATTGGCGATCGCCGACGTGTAACATCTATGAGAATGTTGTTTGCTGCTGTGAATGCTGGTCGTAGTTATCGCCAGTTTGTACGATGGATTCTATTGCGTTCGGTCTGGCTGCAAGGTCTAGGGTCCTGGATAACAATAGATGACTCTTTTACTACTGAACGCAAAGTTGTATGATTGCAAGTGTGCATCAACTTGTGCTCTCCAAATGATTTTTAAAACGGTTGTATTAATTTTAAAATTTATTTAGGACATTTTTTATAAACGTAATTTTGTATTATGTAAATGGCTTTTTAATTAGAGTATTTTAATATTACAAATTATACCCGATTTTACATATTTATTACATATTCTTACCGTTTTCATTACATATTTATGTATATATTTTGACGTTTAATACTACATATTTTTCCGGTTTCTTCTTATCCCTGTTTTCTTACTAATTTCCGTACTCTGCTATTTCTTGTGGCACACAACTTCATTTTTCTACAAAGTAACGAAAAATATCTTTTACTTCCCTTTCGCTGACGTACTGACCACTTGACCATCGAAAAATGATACCATTCCATTTTCCATGCTTACCTCCATCTCCCATCTTGCGTCCTTCTCGTTTCCGTTCTAAAGGGTATAGCCGAATAAGGCGGTGAAAAGTGGCCCCAAACCAAATCGATAATCGCGATGCTCGTGTGAAAGAGAATACAAAATGACGTAGATTCACAAAAAAATCAGCCTCCTAGGGCAATCTGTTGCAGAGATACAACGAGAAACGCGTTTCGCGTGTTTAATTTTTTTTCTCAGCAACTATTACGTGTATCAGGCTGAAAAAAATTGCAGAGACGGGGAAACATTGTTCAGTTTGTAGGTATATTCTTCAACGAATTTTGAAGCCAAATTCATATAGGAAAAAATTAATAAATTTTTGAAATTCATTTTCGACGTGTTAGCGTTCAAGTACAGTCTCAGTTCCTTCTCCTAAAATGGGTCATATAACATTCTATAACATATTTTTTTTTCAGATTTTGAAACACTGTGGACGGTAGTGAAAAAAAAATTAAAACCAATATTTTCAATTTAAAAATTTCATGTTCGCGCCAAAAAGTGATTGGAAAAACTTGTTTCACCAATGTTTAAACAGTTTATATTAAAATTATTGAAAGGACTTGCTTACCAGGATGATTTTTAAATTTTTTGCTGACAATTGTTTTATGTGGAACGTATATTATCGAAATAAAATGATCAAACCCCCTTTTGTTTTTATATGTATCTATTGTTTCTAATATAAATCAAATTATTCGGTTTTAGGTATATTAATGTATAGTAATGTTAGGAAGTGGTGCAGAGTGTATGTTGTCCGATGTATAATACAGTGTTAGTCTTACGAACTCCCCCTACCGCCATATGTTTTGATTGATGGTGGACTCAATTCGACGGAAAAAGCATTTGGAATGAACTTTATAGTTTAATGAAATTATGTTAAAGAAATATATATTCACACAATGATGGTACTATGTCCACAGCTGACAAAGATATCTCGTACGCTACATTTCTTACTACTAATTTGCGATTTAAATAGTTTCAAATGCGAAAAAAGTGGTACCCAATAATATAGTATAAGTAACATTGATTTGATTTTTGATTCATTGATTGACTAGTGATTCAGGGCGAGTCAACTGCTGGTTCTGTAAGTGTAGCACATGTTTTTCCTCGTGTGGTGGCGGTGATCTTCCCCCGCTAGACGGTGAAATCCGGCAGCGACCTACAGTTTTTTCTCAACCAATTATCTTCCACCAACGGGACACTGCCCCAGCCGGGGCAAGCACTAAGCCCACGACCAGTTCTCGGCTTGTGGGGAGTATAGTGCATCTGAGTGTGTGTGTGTACGTAAGGGGTGAGAATAGGACAAGGAAGAAAGAAATATTGCGTGCGGTCCGTGGTCCGTTTGTTTAGATACTGCTACGTCATTTGGCAGATTCTGATTGGAGAAACACAGAAAATACCAATGAAAGCAGACGGCTGCTAGAATTCTTCTCCAAACAGAGGCTGAATTCAATCTAGCCATCTAGATAGTATTGACAATTCTATCATCGTCGGGAATCGAACATAGGACCTCCCGGTCAGAGACAATGTAGTGATATCAGTTGATACCCTGAGGCACCTCTCCCAGTGAGTAACCTTCAATATGAGTTAGTGCGTGAGTATTTCGTGTTTCCGGGCGCGTCTCCAACTTAGGTAATTGCTTCGTAAACCTTTCGACTCTGTTTCTCCAATACTTACGGGGATTCTGTTTGGGGTCATTTTTGACCCCAACCGTTCAGCCGATTTTTGGGAGGTACTTTACAAGAAGCCCCTGCGACATTTTCAAAATTTTCAAAAGAATGATTTCATGCTTTTTTGTTAACTTTTATTGCTGGATAGTGTTTAAGAGAATGGTACTGGTTTCATGTTCGTTAAAAACTCTGAGTTTTCGAAAATTGCAAAAGTTCAAATTTATTTTGGCGTTTTCCTACAACTACATTTTTGAAGATAGAGATTTTTTACTTAACGAAAACTATTCATTACTGATAGATTTTGAAATAAGGTCATGTACAATTTTTCGAAAATTTGAGTACTTTTCGCGTAATTTTCCGTGAAAGTACGGACGAGCAAGTAGGTGCTATTTCCCCCCACTAGTTTCCTCTTGAAAGAGGCTGCAGTGCAAAAGGAGGGGAGCCGCCGCAAGGAGTGAGCACTGTAGCCGTGCGCGAATCCGCCTAATACGGCGTTGATAAGCGCGCGCCGCCGTGAAAAAGGCGGCAGGTGGCACAAAAGGGCGCGCGCGGGCGATAGCAGCGCGTGATTTCCGACGCGTGGCCGATCGCGCGTCGCGCCGCGTCGCGGGGGTCAAGAGCACTGCCATTAGCCGCGAGCCGCAGCACTCGGCGCGCCACAAAGGCGCATTGTCGCCCCGGGACCGTAAACCAAAACTCGGGCGGGCGACGCGGCGGAGGTGGTGGTGGTGGTGGTGGTGGTGGTGGTGATGGTGGTGATGGTGGTGGTGATGGTGGTGATGATGGCGGTGAGATGGCGGGGACGGTTGGGGTGGCGATGATGGTGACGGTGGGGGGGGGGCGATGATGGTGGCGGCGGGGGGGGGGGGGGCAATGGCAATGGGTGTGGCGGTAGCGGTGGTGGGGTCGGGGGCGGGGGGCGGAGCTGGGGCGGTGGTGCGGTGGCGGTGGCGGTGGCGGTGATGGTGGTGGTGGTGGTGGTGGTGGTGGTGGTGGTGGTGGTGGTGGTGGCGGTGGTGGCGGTGGTGGCGGTGGTGGCGGCGGTGGGGATGGGGGGGGGTGGCGGTGGCGGTGGAGATGGGGGTGGCTGTGATGGTGGTGGTGATGATGACGGTGTGCGTGGCGGTGGCGGTGAGTGTGGCGGTAGGTGTGGCAGTGGGTGTGGCGGTGGATGTGGCGGTGGGTGTGGTGGTGGGTGTGGCGGTGGAGGGGGCGGTGGGTGTGGCTGAGGCGTTGGCGGTGGGGATATGTGTGGCGGTAGGTGTGGCGGTGGCGGTCGGGCGCGCCGGGGCTTGAAGGATGTTTTTCGGCCGGGGACGCCGTGTGGGACCGCCCCGGGCTGCACAGCGATAGTGCCGCTAGGGAAGCGTGCACGAGAGCGGAGCGGGAAACGAGCAGAGGTGGATGGGGCGGAATGGACGGAATGAGTAAAAGAGGTGCGATAGACGATGTGGTACACGAGGTGACGGTAAAGAGTCAGAGGCAGGAGGGGATAAAAAGAGGAGGGAACGAAAGGTCAACACAGAAGGAGCGAGTGAGAAGACAGACAGAAGGGACAGAAAAGATGGATCCCATGAGGTGGGATGGTTGGGGCGAGACCGAACTGATGAGGCAGAATGTGTAGGAAGCACGGTGCCACACGGGATTTCCGACAGAAGGAACTGGACGAGAGAGAAAGGGCGAAAAATATGGGGTGGGAAATGTGGTGCGGGGCAGGAGTCTGAAAGATGAGAAAAACGGGGCAGGAGAAACGGGTAAAGCAGGTTGGGTGGAGCATGAGCGGTGCGGCAGAAGGAGAACGAAAAGAATGGAGGATAGTACGGAATAAAGAAGGCCCGGACCGAGGCGAACTAGAATCGGGCGGAAGAGAATGGACGCGGAGAAAGAGTGGTAGAGAAGGGGCGGGAACGGACGAGGCAACGCCCACCGGGCCGCGAGAGTGGGGTCAAACCGTTGCGGCGTGACAGAAAGGACATCGCCTAAGGTACGTGTGGGATTGCGAGGAGGGGAGGGGCGGGGCGGAGCGGGGGCGGGCCGAGGGGTGTGGAGGGAGGCGAGGCGAGGTGGGGGCGGGGCGCGACGCCGCGCGGGGGCGGGTGCATTGTGGGCCGGCCATTGTTGCGATTCAATTTGTGGCTCGAGATAACGCGGCGGGCCAGACAAAGGCCTGTAAATAATTGCTCCCGCGGCGCTTGCGCAGCGCGCTGGGGCGGCCGTCCCGCCGGCCGATCTTGATAAGCCGCCCCGCCCCCGCCCCCGCCCCCGCGCTGCAACACACATGCTCCACTCCGCCGACCGGCCCGTGCCTGGTGGCACCGCGTGGCGCTGGTGCCGTCGTTGCCCGCTCCTCCGCTGCTTTATTGTATTAGTTTTTTAATATTCGTGCTGAGCCAAAAGTTGATCTAGTGTGATGACTTCATACTGTGAATTTCATTCAAATATTAATTTTTATCAATATTTTAATTTATTAAATTTCTAGCTTAGCGCCTTCGGTGATATTTTCATTTTTAGTTTTTTTTGTGACTTGCCAGTTCATGATAAAAAAGATTTTAACGTATTACAATTGTCATGTTCGTTATTTTTTGGGAATGGGAAGTTACATGAAGATGAAGTAATTATAATACTTTTTAAATTTTTGCTTCGTTACAAAAATTCCTTTTAATTATCTTCAATCTGATGAATTGTGTCGTACCGATTCAAGTAAATTCCGGAAAGAGCGTAGTCATTCTCAGCGATTCCCCAGCGTTGAATGTGCATTGAAATTATTGTGTGAAATCAACGAGTGTTTTTCTAGAATTCTTCCAGAATATCCTAGCGGGAACCGGCTAAAATTGTGCCAATCAATTTATTATGCCGAAACGAATCTAATGAACTATTGGTCGTTTTGATAGGTGCCGTAAGTCATTGAAAACGATTTTTAAAATATTAAAAAAGAAAAACCAAAACACGTCGAGGAAAATTTCTTAGAATATTCTGGATGCATTCCAAAAATGATCAGTTCCCCTTCAGGAGATCGAGAGGTCAAATGACACCTTTTTGTCCCGATTGGTGGTCCAGAAATATGTCTACTCGTGAGATGGATGCAGGTTACTCGAATACTGTAACAGGATATTTTCAGACCGTTATTGAAAGAAAAAATAAGCTTTGAGCTCTTTGTAGTCCCATTTCCTCATGTTTCTTTTAATGTTAGTGTTATATTTGCAAGAAGTTTTTATTTTTCGACTTTTCAATGTGTTGTGATTTTGAATATGTAGGTTTAAATTACCTACTTGTGAGAAGGAATATGCACAAAATATTCCAAAAGAAAACACAGTGAAAGAAAATAAACGCTTTTCACTATTGAACATTATGACAATCCTGAAACGAGAGACAATTATTACTTTTATTTGAAACATCATTATAATAACATAACATGTAGTATGTCAAGTAAATTATGTTAAATTCATAGTTGCACTAAAAATTTAACTAGAAGTTAATTTATTTAGATTCATGCACCTACTTTTGCAGCAATTTTAAAACGCAACACTGGCTTTGACATCAGTTTTACTTGATAAGAATATTTACAATTTTTTAGAAGAAACCATCCTAACGTTCTTTAGAAAACTTAAATTATATTATAAATGGGACTAATATTTGCGGATATTTTATAAAGTAAATGGTCTTGATCTATGGAAATATCAGTATTACTACGATAAAACTAGAGAAGCAACATCGATAGATTCAGGAAGTTTACTACGGTAAAAGAGGTAGATATTTCTACACAATGGCATCGCGAGGAACAAGAAAGCGGCAATGAAGAGCTGTCACAATATCAGAAGGATATATTAAACATACCACTAGAAATTTCGAAAACTAAACAGTTTCACTTCATCGCTTCCTTAATCTCATACTTGTTCTCAATTTTGATATAGCACACAGCAAATGACGAGCTCTGGTTTGTTTAGATATTTATGCAGTTATGCTGAGAAATTTCTCTTTTATGGAGAAGTGGAATAACATCCCAAAATTCCATCTTAATATTGCATATAATTAACCACAATAATGCCAATTTTGTGATGACAAACAAATTTCAATATGATTTTTTACAATTGTTCCCTGAGTTTATATAAAAGGCGAAATAAATTCGTAGTTCTTTAAATGAATCATGTGTTGATCAGAGTATCCCTTTTATTTCAAATATTGACCACGTAAATAACACTACATGTGATATGAAGTTGTAGTTATTGACGTAAAATAAGTTGATAGACTTCAAATAACAGACGCGGTTGAAGTTTATAAACTGAGGCGATAGCCGAGTCAGGTTATAGTGAACTTCTGAGGACCAACATTTTTGGTTCACTATATACGAGGTTCACTATACCCGCTATCAAAATTAAATAGAATTTCTCCATAACGATTCATTTTATTAATATAGAGATACAGCAAAATACATTAACAACACGAACTGAAAAATTCAATATCTTTATTTGTCCTTGAAAAATCAATTATTTTCAATTGTTTGCATCGTACCTTTTTACTAGTAATTTCTCTTGATCCTTCTCTAGAGTTCGTGCTCTCTCCATACTTGATTCTGCATTGTCCTCTGTGTCTAAGTACCATAATGCAGTCTTGACTCCCTTCAACGCCTCTTGCACAGAAGAGGAGCGACGTTGGAACACCGCCTGAGTCTCTGAAGACCCCTTTACTCGCTTAATAACACATGAGATGCGTTCTGTAGCGGGGCGGTGCAGGCGGCTAATGAAACTGATCGCTTTTCTGCGCGTTATGGCGGATATTGCCAGGCTGAGGCAGTCGCGTACTTCCTGTCACCTACGTAGAACTCAACGCGATTTGTCCCTCGGAATATCAAGCAACACCAAGCTTGAAACTGAAACGAGCAATCGCGCGTCCCTGCCGCCAGTTGTTGCCCACGCAGGACACAGCTTTTGTTTCCGCAATGAAACTGAGTGGCATAAGGTCATCAGTAGGGAACGGATTTCAATGTATTTTGATTGATTGATTGATTTTTTCATGTTTCTGGGCGCGTCAACTACGGTGGTCATTAGTCCCGTTAGTGTAGTGCATGTTTTTTTTCTCGGGAGATGGCTATGATCTTCCCCAGCTGGATGGCGAGATCCGGCGCCGATCTACCGTCGGCTAGCGGGGTTTCCCCCTAACCAGGACTCTCCCACCAGCAGGGCACCGCCCCAGCCGGGACGAGCTCTAAGCTCCCGACCGGTCTCCCGGAATATGTGGTAGAGTAGCGCATGTTAGTGTAAGTGTGTGTGTGCAAGGGGAGAGGATAGGACAAGGAAGAGGAAGGACAGATCGCGCGCGGTCCGTGGCCCTTTTTGTAAAGTACTGCTCCGGCATTCGCCTGGTGTTGATCGGAGAAAGCACGGAAAACTACCGATCAGAGCAGCCGGCCGCTAGAATTCTCCTCCAGACAGCGACTGAATTCGACCTAGCTGAAGAGCTAGTGTCGAAAATCCTGCCGCCGTCAGGACTCGAACCTAGGACCTCCCGGTCAGAGGCGCTGCAGTGACAATTATTTCAATGTAATTACATGTTTTTACAGGAACTAGATACCGGCATTCAATAATATGTTTTAGAGTTTACAAGACATTCTGAATTAATTGGAACTATTTTTATTTTACATATTTTGGTATGATTACATATTTTTACATATTTTACCAACCTTTACATATTTCGTTATATTTTAATATATTTAACGTCAAAGCTGAACATTTCAGATGCGCGTTTGCATAACAAGTTACAGAATCATCTATCTTAAAAATCAAATATAATGCTGCTGGACTTCTATGATCACCATCTTGGCCATAGTTATCGTCCCCCTGCCGCTTATGCGTACTAAGAGTCAAGAATGAGCGGATTTCTGTGAACAAACGTAATTTCAACTACGATTTTGCACATGTTTCAAACAGCACATTCGTTATTCGATCGAAAACTAACATATTTTTTACAGAAATTTGTCCTACGTGTTGCTCGATTGGGGGGGGGAGGGGTATTCCCTTTAATCCCCTCCCCGCAATCCATCACTGGCTACACGGTACTATTCATTGGAACACTGGCTTCTCGTAAACATTGTAATATATACTATGAACGTATTTTGTATTTAGAATAAAATTCTTATGTGTGGTGAAATCTAATGTAGAATTACTCTTGTAAAGGTAAAACCTACTTTAAGCCACTCCAAATGCTTGTTAAGAACGCCAAATGTTCTATGCTTGGAAAGTGCTTGTAGAGAACAATTTTAAACACAATAATTTTTATTTTACATATTTTCTATTTTGTCTTACATGTTTTGGAAAAAATAAGTACATATGTATGTACATATTTTGCATTTTGTATTACAATAAATTCCGTTCCCTAGTCATCAGTAAGGTGCCCATTCCGGGTCCACTACCTTCACCTCTGGAGAGACTTCTTCGAATATGACCTTTGGCCGACTATATTTTTTTCAAGTTTCTTGGTGTTAGAATTTGTGGCATGACGCGATATATATTATTTTTCGGGAGGGAACCAATTTCCTGGACGTTGTACTTCCTACGTTCTTTATAGCCGAGGTTCAGGCTCCCTATAACCGAATTTTCTTGTGCTTATTTGTAATACAAGTGAAATGAGATCAGTAACTTAAGTTCGCTATAACCAAGAGTTCACTATATCCGAGTTCACTATAACCGGAGTCGACTGTATTTAAATCAGATTGACAAGTTCTTCTTTGGAATTCACAATCAGGATTCTTACTTACAATCGATATTTACTTCACGACCACAATTAATACTGTTCTAAATGCGATGGTTGATGTAATCGAAGAACCTATTCCATTCTCTTTAAAGTAGGTGATACAGGTTAGAATATATTCACTTGTCATTTATATTAATTCACTACACTTACACATAAATAATAGTATTCCACTGAACATTTTCATTTAATTTATATCCGTTGTGATCTGCGTGAAGTGGCTGCATTTTATCAAAAACAGTAAAAATCTTGTATCAATGGTGCAACAAAAATATTGTATTCTGCCCGATTGTAAGTGATGTGTAATTCTATATTCGAGGTCTGCAATTGCTTTTACATTTTCCATATCTCTCGAGATAACGCAGAATAATAATTTGATACAAAACCTCCCATTGCTAGATTACGACAATCAAGAAATGTGGGTACGTCTGATTTTTATTGTAATATTTTATTTGATAATCTAAAATGAAAAATGTTGCACTAACCGAGGTAAATATATAATTCTATAAATCATTCTATTCTATTACTATGCTGAAACAATTATGACCATGCAACAGTGCATTACCATTAAATTCCGTGTTTGTCTTTGCATTTACTATACGTTCAGAGTCAATCAATAACTACCTCCCATGAAAAGGGGAATCATGTAGTATTGGTACACACATTTAAAGCTTATTTAGAGCTCATTGTATCGATATGGTGCAGTGCCCGTTTCATGTATAAAGAGGAGGAAATTAACTCATTGTTGTTTCCTATTAGGCATTTCGTGTGTATGCATTGCTTAATAGCAACAGAGAACGACAAAAACTACTGTAATAAAACCAAATCAATGTTTTAGGGATGTGGGGAGTTGCTTGTGTGTATTTACTTGCATGATTGTTTTATTTAACAACTTTATAAAATCTGTCTTTAAATATTTAAAATGGAGTTACATTATGGAATTATTTTGAGTAATTGGCGAATATTGTACACTTCTTAAACTATAATTTTTACAATTTACTAAAATATTAATTCCTTGGTACAAAAATAATGAACTTTCATTTCCGTTCATTTAACTGTGGAAATCCATCTCATGAACTCTTTGCATGTAGCTAAAATTTGTAGTGGTTCTGGTCATGATGATTTGGACAGGATATATTTTATTCGATTCTGATATTACATATTTTCATGAAATTAATACAGTGCATTAAAAAAAGAATAGTTTAGAAATGTGCATATTTGCGATGATCTGTGAATTTTTAACTGTTTATTGACAGTGAAGATCGTGGATTGGAATGCGACGTGGATTTCAATGTGAAATCGAGTACTTCTGAAACCATTCCTAGTTATGTATCATACGATGTTGAATTCCGTACTATCATTTTTTGCATGAAAATACAAAGAACACAGTCTTATCGACGAACCGCATAAATAGTACATATTAGAGTAGAAGGCATCTTAGCAGAACAAGCACGGAATATGCTCTTATTGTTGTCGATGATTCGATTGAAACAGAGACGGAGTCGAGTGTGCGTTGCTGTGTATATGTGTGTGTATGCATGTGTGCATATGTGTGTGTGTGTGTGTGTGTGTGTGTGTGTGTGTGTGTGTTTGTGTGCAAATAATGTTTCAATTTTACAAGTGGCGGGTGTACAAAAATTCAGGGGGTTTCGGGAAGTAGTGGCGCTATTGATACATTCTTCCAAAGAGATTTGGAAATAATAGTTCTTATGAATACAATTAAATAACTTACGGCCTTTTATTTTAAATACTTCCTGTTTCTTTAATTGAAGTGTTCAGGGTAAATGTGGCTTATAGAAAAAAATATTGCATACCGTTTTCAGTGCCATCTAAAGCGGAAAATTTCATAGAATGAAGTATCTTCCGATGAGCTAATCATCCAGTAATTTTGTAAATAAAAAATAATTTATACTCGTATGTTTATAACTCTTGGGGTTTTCGTTTAGAAAGAAATTTGACTTTTTTAATGAACTAAATGTCATGATTGTTTTTTAAAATGACCACTTGCTCTTAACTGGTTTTATAATAAAAACACTAAATTTTAATAATACATTAAAATGAATACAAAGAACGCTTATCTGCCATCATTTCTTCATTATGTCACTCTAAAGATCAACTAAAACACAATTGTACTTAGCCTTTGTAGGATGAACTTCCATCATGAGGTTACAGTAGGCAAAGGGAAGATATTGATTATTTTAAGTTCAAATATTGACTGTTATTAAATTCAAATATTAGTGAGTGTATTATAAACGCAATGTTCGACAAACGTCTGACACGTGTATTATTTTATTAGAAGCTTTCAGTTATAATTCCATATGATACATTAACCCATTAACTGCCATGGTCCTTGATTGGGGACCTCAGACCTTTTTCATCGTTGCTTGACACTGTGTAATATAATTTGCGAATTTTATTTCTTCAATAGATGGAAACATCCTATATGAACATAAGCAGTTTTTTCATTCCTGAATGACAATGTCGATTTAGCCGTGATCGCTAAGCCATTGTATACTCGTGGCCAGGGTGTACACGTGAATCTTGAACTAAAACCGTGCTTAGCTGCTATATGTCCGTGGTTAAGTCGGAGGGAGAGGCCGGTGTAAAGCAAACGGTGGTTGGTCCGCACCGAAGTTGACGGGACATATGCAGCTAAGGTCTAATGGTTTTGCTTCTTCTTAAAGAAAAAAATGCTCATATAAACACCGTTTGGCGCTTTAGAGTGCTCTAGTAGTATAATTTAGCAACATAACCAATGATTAACACTAAAAGTTGCAAAACAAAAGCTGCCAGAGTGCTCCAACAATGACTGTGTGCGCACGAATACGACGACAATGAGAGAGCGTTATGCGCACAAAATTAAGTTGGCAGTTGATGGGTTAAGGCTTTGTGTCAGACTACGAAAGAACGAGAGCGAGAAAGACTAGATCGCGAGTTCGAGTTAGAGAAACTCCGGATAGCGAATCAGACGCCGACAGGAAGCGTAAGTTCAGGGAACGAGGCGAAAACGCAAACACATGTCGAACAATAGGTCGGGATGGAAACGTAGTTTCTCGAAACCGTTCCAGAGAAGGGACGGAGGGCCTGAAGTTCAAGCCAGCGCGGAAAAACAGAAGCAGGTATCGGGCGCCGGGAAACCTTTGCACAGAAGCCGTGACGTCAGGGAAGAGTTTAAAAAACCCAGCGTTAGGAAATGCTTTAGCTGCGGGTCACCCCAGCATATCGCGCGGGACTGCCCGACAAAGCGCGGCGCGGAGAAAGGCGAAAAGGTTGGCCACATGGCGGAGGAGACAGTGGCGGAGCTGTTCCAACCATTTACGTCCCACGCACTCATTAATGAGAAGCCCGGCATTATTCTGCGTGATTCTGGAGCATCGTTCAATGTTGTAAATGAATGGTTTATAGAAGATTTTGATTTAACAGGGGAAAGTGTATGGGTGTTTCAACCCTTAGATTCGAAACCTAGGAATCTACCAGTAGCACAGATCCGACTGCAAGGGCCTTTCGGAAAGGTAACAACCAGAGCTGCAGTAGTGAATCGCGACTGTGATTTCGGTTACTATCTGCTTAGCAATCGTACGGCGCAATTACTCGAGGAAATTCGAGGTGGTTTCATTGAGCCGTAGATTGTGAGCGCAGTTGTAACTCGGTCGAAGGCAGCGGCGACGGGCACGGCCGAGCCGGAGATGAGGGTGGCAGAGACGGGGTCGAGCGCCGGATTAGCTCAAAATAGCGACGCGAAGGGAAAGCAGGTAGCCGACTCACCGGTGACGGGAGACGCGGAGGCAGATGTTATCGGAGGCGACGAGGAAGTCGACGACGCCGACAATGTAAATTCTATGCAGATAGAGGCTCCTGTAGTAGAATTAATTTATATCCCGACAGAGGAATTTATTGACGAACAAAGTAAGGACAGTATGCTCGCGGAAATCTATAAAAAAAATGCGAGAATGAAGTTCCTGAAACGGGAAAAGAATCGTACTTCCTACGTAATCGATTATTGCTGCGCATTCGATTTAGTAAAAAAGGCGAGCGGTACGACATGATTGTTTTTCCCGCGGTGTTTCGAGGCACGGTACTAAGTGTCACGAGACCGCGAATGCGCACTTAGGTACAACCAAAAGTAAGGATAGCTTAGCGAAGTATTTTTACTGGCCGAGATGTTTCCAGGAAATGGAAACGTACGCCAGGTCATGTGACGTATGCCAGAAGGTAGGCAGATCGGGAGACAGAAAGAAAGCACCGTTAGTGATGGTACCACCTGTAGGGGAAATATTTTCACGAATAAATATCGATGCATGCGGACCGTTTCAGGAAAGCGAGTCGGGTAAGAAATTCATTCTTACTGCGATATGCATGGCATCTAGATATCCAGAGGCGATTCCCATAACGGATTTACGATCGGCGACTGTAATCAACGCACTCTTAGAGCTATTTAGCCGAATAGGTTTCCCGAAGGAACTTCAGACAGATCAGGGCACCTCTTTCACGAGCGTTCTGACCGCGGAATTCGCGCAGAAGTTCGGAATTCGGTTGATTAGGAGTTCTCCTTATCACCCACAATCTAATGCGGTGGAAAGAATGCACTGAACAATAAACCGCTTATTGAAGGTTCTGTGCCTAGAAGCGGGTACGGAATGGGAGTTTCAATTACCTGCAATATTATTTGCCTTGCGCACTACCGTGCACGAAAGTTTAGGTTTTACTCCAGCAGAGTTAGTGTATGGGAATAATTTGCGTACTCCCATCACATTGTTATACGAGCACATTGCCGGAAGTGAGGAGAAGGAGCCCAGTTCAGTGGTAGAGTACGTATTCCGTCTCCTGAATAGACTTCGGAAATCGCGTGAACTAGCTCACACCAAACTTCTGAACGAGCAAGAACATAGGAAGGTCTGGTACCACTGTAGAGCAGTAAACCGCACGTTTTGTGCTGGCGACAAGGTGCTGGTCTTAGCGCCAAATCGTACCCGAAAACTGGCGGTACAGTGGGTAGGGCCTGGCGATTGATTGATTGATTGATGGGGTTTAAGGGCGCTTCAACGGCTAAGGTCATTTGCACCCGTGTCAAATTATTTTAAGACCAGTGCATAATATTGCAGTTCCAAGTTAATAAAGAAAATTAAAATCTTTAATAGAAAGCAAAGTAAAACTGAGAAGGGACATATCCTAATAAGAGGGTTTGGCAAAAAATTGCCAGATAGTTTTTTTTGTTTAAAATCTCGGGCTAAAAGCCAATAATTGGCATTATCATCTCTCAGATAAGGCTGTACAAGCCAGTCTCTCGCAAAAAGCCAAAAAGCTTGCAGGGAGAAGATTCGTCATTACTAAGAATCTCCGCAAGGGAGCTAGCAAGGTCATGCCTTCGACGGCTCTCTCTTAAGACAGTGTAAGAGAACATGCTCCACGGTAACATCTATTTTGCAGTATTCGCATATAGGGGGTGGGTCCCCGTGGAGGAGATAACCGTGGGAGAAATGGCAGTGACCGATCCGGAGGCGTGATAAAATGATCTCCTCTCGCCGAGCATCACGAGATGAGGAAGACCAAGGATTTATGGAATCCTTGATTCTCGTGAGCTTATAATCTCAGTTATGCCACTCTGTTTGCCATTCACTGCGGATAGAGCGTTTTATAAACAGCTTAGTGTCTTCCGTGGGGACTGTGAAGATGTCTAATTCTCTTTTCTTCAAAGCGAACTTTGCTGCCTGGTCAGCTATTTCATTTCCTCTTATTCCCACGTGTCCAGGGACCCAACAAAAGACTAAAATATAGTGGCGGACCAAGAGATGGTGGATTTGCTGTTGGATGGTCATTGTCAGAGGGTCACAAGACGAGAAGGAAATGGATTCAAGAGAGCTTTTTGAATCACTGCAGATCACTACTTTCTTTAGTGACATCGATCCAGCATATTTAAGTACCTCCAAGAGCGCATACTTCTCTGAGGTATAGACGCTTCACGAAGAGTCTAGTCGAAAACCTCGCGTGGATCTACTGCAGTAAAAGGCACTTCCGACTTTGCCGTTTTGGGAGGAGCCATCGGTGTAAATAAAGAAGTGGCCAGGATACGTAGAATTTATCGCCTCAAATTCCGATAAGAATGTACTGGGGGGAGTCAAGGATTTAGGAAGGTTAGCCAGTCTAAGATCTATTATCGGCCGGTGTAGTTTCCAAGGGGGAACAAGGTTTCGGGGGGGTTTCACAGGGTTGGGTAGTTTTATATGAAGCTTCTTTAAGAGCATACGGAGACGGACACCCAGGGGTTGGGGTAATGACGGTCAAAGCGCATATGAAGTCAGGTGGGTTGGATGGAGGACTGCTTGACGCGAGGGAGTATCAACATTGGATAATTTCGCGCCATAGGAGGCAATCAGAATATCACGCCTTCGGCTCAGGGATGGTTCTCCAGCCTCGGCCAAGAGGTATTCGATGCGACTCGTGCGGTAGGCGCCTGTACTAATCCTTATGCCAGCATTGTGTATGGTATTTAATGGCCGGAGGGTTGATGGAGACGCTGACCCATACACTATGCATCCGTAATCCAAGATAGGGCGGATGAGAGTTCTATACAAACGCAGAAGACAAACACGGTCTCCGCCCCAAGAGCTACCAGTAAGAGTGCGAAGGAGATTCATAGGCGATACACATCGGCCCTGTAGTTTACGGATGTGTTTTCGCCAGGTTAGGCTTTTGTCGAATGGGAGTCCAAGGAAGGTTGCGGATTCAACCAATGGAAGCTGCTGTCCTCCAAGAAAAAGGTCGGGGTGATTATGGAGGTGACGGATTCTGCAAAAGTGCATGCAAGTGGTTTTTGTGGTAGAGAACTTGAATCCTGTTTCTTCGCTCCATTCCTGCAGTTTGTTGAGCACAAGTTGTAGTTGCCTCTCAATAACGTGCACGCTCTTGGAGGAGCAAAAAATTGCAAAATCGTCAACGAACAGTGAAGCTTTCACAGGCTCCCGGATAACTGATGCAACACTATTGATAGCAATGGCAAACAGTGACGCTAAAAATTGATCCCTGGGGAAAACCGTTTTCTAACTGGTGACTAGAGGAAAACACGTCACCAAGGCGGACGCGGAAAGATCTTGATGAAAGAAAACCTACTAGAAACAAAGGGAGCCGGCCCCTAAGACCCCAAGTATGCAAGGTGCGAAGAATACCGTACCTCCAGGTCGTGTCATACGCTTTCTCTATATCGAAGAAAATTGCTACCAGGTGCTGACGTAGCACGAAAGAAGTGGAAATCTGCGTAGCGAGGGTGACTAAGTGGTCCATGGTCGACCTGTGCTTCCTGAAGCCACATTGGAGAGGTGTAAATAGGTGCTTTTGTTCCAGGAGCCAGACCAGACATGTATTTACCATTCGCTCTAAAAGCTTGCACACAGCTTGTGAGCGAGATTGGGCGGTAACTTGAGGGGGTTGTTCTGTCCTTTCCTTCTTTAGGGATTGGGAGAACGATGGCTTCACGCCAAATCCTTGGTATAGCATGTTCAGCCCAAATCTTGTTGAAAATGCCGAGGAGAAACGAACGAGCGTTTTCAGGTAGGTGTTTCAACATTTGGTTATGTATCTGGTCTGGTCCTGGAACAGAATCTTTCGCACAAGCGAGGGCACAGGAGAATTCGTCCATGGAGAAAAAGGCATTGTAATCTTCCTCGATTCGAGAAGTCTAATTTACAGTTTTCCATTTTTCTTTTCGTGTTTTGAAAGCCAGAAGTATAGTGTACGGAGCTGGAGATTTGTTCGTAATGAGAGGCCATTTCTTCAGCAATTTCTTGTGGAGAGGTTAGGAGATTGCCATTTACCATAAGCCCTGAAATAGACGGCGAAGGGAGTCTTCCACCGATTTGTCGGACCTTTCTCCACACAAGTTTAGGGGATGAACGGCAAGAGAGTGACGAGATGTAGGCTCTCCAGGACGCAGCCTTACTTTCCCGTATCGTTAATCTAGCTCTGGCGCGGGATCTTTTATAGTTTATCAGGTTTTCCATGGTTGGGAACCTACTAAGTTTTGCCAATGCCCTCTTCCGATCCCGGACCGCGGTGGCACAATCATCGTTCCACCATGGCACAGGGGGGGGTCGTGCATGGCCCGACGACTTCGGGATGGCAAATGAGGCCGCATGAAGGACGGCGTTATTAAAATGGGCAACCATAGCATCGATGTCGTTTGAGCAGTTTTCCGATATTCGTAATTCTTTCTTAAATGTTTCCCAATCAGCTCGGTGGATTAGCCAGCGAGGAGGGCGGGCAACGTTCAGATCGGGAATATCGAGGTTGACCCGAATGGGAGAATGGTCACTGCCATGCAGGTCGCCAAGGACAGTCCACTCGAAGATTGTAGAAACAGAGGGACTACAGAGAGCTAGGTCCACGGACGAGAGTGTTAGAAGCTACGGAAAAGTGTGCTTTCGCCAGAATTTAGGAGAATTAAGTTTTGGTTATCTATGATATTTTCAAGTAACCTGCCTCTCGTGCACGACCTTGTGCCACCCCAGGCAGGGTTGTGGGCGTTGAAGTCCCCCACAATGGGAAAAGGTGTAGGCACCTGAGAGAGCACATCCTCCAGTTCTTTTTGTGACACGACTTGTCCAGGCGGGATATAAATGTTGCAAATGGTAACAGAAATAGTTCGGAAATTTACACGAACGCAAGATATCTGCAGAGTGGTTCGTATGTCTATTTCTTTCGATACCAACGAGTTTGTGATAAACGTGGCGACTCCGCCATGGGCGCGGAGGCCATCGTCTACGTCTTGCCTGTAGCAACAAAAGCCGCGTAGAGAGAGGGAGTGCTCAGAAAGGAGATGTGTTTCCTGCAGGCAGATAACCACGGGTCTATGTATAGACATTATTAACTTCAATTCATCCAAACGGGTTCGAAAGCCATTTATGTTCCATGACAGGAGAGACATAGTTTCTAGTTAAGTTTTTGGTTCAAGGGTAGGTTATGTATCAAGTTTCTTTTTCTTCTTTTTCCTTCTTTGTTGGAAAGTAATGGCTTTGTTCATGCGGAGTTCCTCATTCCCAGCAGAGTCATCTTGACTACTGCTGGAGAGGGTCGCATGTATTGAGACACCACGGTCCCTTGAGACAGGCGACCTAGATCTAGCAATAGGGCCTGTCGGCCTCAGCTTCTCTTGATGTGTTTGGGTGTTGGTTGAAATATTTATGGTTTGTGTTTCCGATTTTGTTTCAGGCTGGACAAGAGATTTAGGATTTGCATCTCCGCCGATGTCATCACAGGACACCTGGCAGGCAGCATCGCACAAAGTGGAGGCTTTAGGCGTTTGGGTTTCCGAATTGACTGTCTTATGTTGACCCACGGTGTCAGCGAAATTTCGGGCCATGTCCACGGGGTTTCGCGTCTGGTAACGGCGTCGTGCCTCCGAGAAGGAAACTTTCTCAGAGACCCTGATCTTCTGGATCTCTCTTTCCCTTAAGAAAATGGGGCACTGGTTGGAATTAGATGGATGTTTTCCACAACAGTTAACGCACTTTGTCTCGGAGGAGCAGTTTGAGTCATTACAAACCTCCCTTCCACAGTGCACGCAGACTGCGGCGCTCATACAGCGAGGTTGCGTATGGCCAAACCTCTGGCATTTAAAGCAGCGCAGAGGGTTTGGAACATACTGCCTGACACGGAGATTGTAGAAGCTACACGATATCTTCTCTGGTAGATGGACGGTCGAAAGTCAGTATTAGAGTGAAGGTAGGAGTGAGTACCCCATTTACTCTCCGCTGAATCCTATAGATCTCTGACACACCATATGGCTCGAAGAAGGCTTTCAAATTTTCTTCCGATTCGGTAGCGAAGTCTTCGTGGTTTACCACACCCTTGCAGAGGTTTAAGGTCGGGTGGGCGGACACATACACCTGGAGGCCGGATATTTCTTTGAAGTCAAGGATCTTGCTGATCTGTTCGTCAGAGCGACATTCGAAAAGAATTGTGCCATTTCTCTGACGGACCACCGACAAATATACCAAACCTTTCAATTTCCCTGGCAAGTTTTATAGGGCTGACACTCTTCATTGTTTTGTTTTCTCTTTTACTTGACATGACGAGAAAGCGGGGCTTAGTAGGTCTGTCTGACTCATTACAGAAACAAACTCTCAAGATTTACTGTTTCACCAACAAATCTCCTCTTCCTTATGGAAGAGGGCGGGGGGTAGGTTTTTTATCCATGAAGAGGATATCAGATTCATCCCCGTGGTCCCCACACACCACGGAGCCCAACAAGGGGACACTCCATCGGAGTGCCAGGGTTGCCACGGGGATATAGTGGGGGGTTACCACAGCGCTGCACCGCCGTGGATCCCCCGCTCACCCTGGAGTTCAGTACAAGACCTAGTCCAAGCCGATTGATCGGGAGTGGGTTAGCTCCCGACCGCCCGTCTAGAAGAGTCCGTAGCCAAAGCAAGTGTATCGAGACCTACAAGGAATGTTCCCCAAAATACGTAAGAGCACGGATCCCTGGGTGCCAAGAAAAAAAGGAGCACGAGGAGAGTAATTGGGAAACAGACAGGCCCCTCAACCGCCAGGACATACATTCCCTCCGACACGGGTCGCCATGCACGGCAACCACATGGGTGGGCGTACAGCATACAGAGGGGGCCAGTGAAATAGAAGAGGGAGAAGAAAAGCGACTTGTGAAGGAAAGGAATACTTGAGAGCCCTCTGTATCCCCCCGTCAGGACGTGGACCAACCCACCTCGACGGGCCTGGCGAGATCAAGGAAAAAGTCTCTGACACACACTACGTGGTATTATTGCCTGGGAAAAAGGACGGACGGGTGGATCACGTGAATATGCTGAAGCAGTACCATCAGCGGACTGAATACATCAGCTATGTGACAACACTGATCCAAGGCTGCGAACAGGTAGAGGATGAGATTGACAGATTGCCGTTCATCTCGAAGCGAGTGACTTCAATCTTTAGGAAATGCTCGAAGGTACGAAAATTCCGCCTGAGTTCAGAGAGAAACTCGAGCAATTAATCATGAAGTATCATGATATCTTTTCCGAAAAACCAGGACTGACCGATGCGCTTACAATTGACATAGAGCTCACAGATGAGTCAATGGCCGTGCGTAGTATACCTTATTATACTTTGCCTAGACAATCTGCTATTTTACGGGATGAAATTAGCAAAATGCTACGCGACGGCATTATTGAAGTAGGTGATAGCAAGTATACGTCACCTATGATATTAGTCGAAGCACCGGGTCGGAAGCCTCGCCCGTGTATCGATTATAGGCGGTTAAACAAATTAATCAAGACAGAATATTTTCCATTACCGAACATGAAAGAGCGAATCGAGACGGTGGCGGCAGCCAAAATAATCACCACTCTAGATTTAGCGAAATGCTATTGGCAAATCAGTTTAACGCCAAGGGCGCAAAGCTGGGCTGCATTTGTAACTAACTTTGGTACATATCGCCCACTGCGATTGCCTTTTGGCCTTAAGAACGCGCCACACCAATGCAGTAGAATGATGGCCGCTCTGTTAGCGCCGTGCAGCGAATATGCGGTACCGTACATAGACGACACAGCCATATTCAGTAACGCGTGGCAAGAGCATTTATAACACATGCAAAATGTGTTCTCGATTCTGAAACAGGCAAAACTGCATGTAAAGCCGAGTAAATGCATGTTCGGTAGAGAGTCAGTAAAATACTTAGACTACGTAGTAGGAAGCGGGGAAATGCGCCCTGTAGAAGCTAAAGTGCATGCAATTCGGGAGTTTCCAAGACCGCACACGAAAAAAAGTCAGATGTTTTCTCGGTATGAGCGGGTACTACCGAAAATTCATTCCCAGATTCGGCGAAATGTTAGCTCCGTTTTCAATTTGTTACGGGGGAAGGAACGCCAGGGGACAGTAAATTGGAATCCTGAATGTGAAAGTGCATTTAATAAGTTGCGTGAAGCTTTATGTTGCGAACCTGCATTAAGAGCACCTGACTTCACGAAACAATTTCAAATACAATGTGATGCAAGTCAAAGAGGAATAGGCGTAGTTTTAGCTCAGACAGACGAGAACGGCGATGAAAAACCCGTTCTATATTTAAGTAGGAAATTGACGGATGTGGAGAAAAATTTCAGTACGGTCGAAGCCAAGTGTACAGCAATTATTTGGGGATTGCAAAAATTGCGGTATTATCTTGACAGGCAGGTGAAAATTAAGATCGAAACATCATAACCCATTAGTGTGGTTGCGAAATTGTTCCAGGAACAACCCTAGACTATTGCGATGGTCGTTAATTCTGCAACATTATGACATTTATTTATTTAATGACTTATTTATTTACGTCAAAAAACAGTTAAAAACTGCGTATGACGGGCTATGGGGAAAAAAGTGAATTGTGTGCACATTTTCAAAATTCTGTGATCCCTACACTAAATCATATACTACTTAAGTTTTGAATTTTGAAAGGGAGAAAAAAAACAAAAAAACTCCCATGTAATAAAATCGATTTTCAAGGATAAATAAGCAATAAATTTTGAATTTTGAAAGGGAGAAAAAAAAAACAAAAAAACTCCCATGTAATAAAATCGATTTTCAAGGATAAATAAACAATAAATTTTGAATTTTGAAAGGGAGAAAAAAAACAAAAAAACTCCCATGTAATAAAATCTATTTTCAAGGATAAATAAGCAATAAATTTTGGCTCTTATTACTTCCTGCCGCGACAACGTGGAAACGATAATTTGAATAATTGTATTTCCCACTGAATTCTAGAAGACGTGCACAGAAAATGAAGTTACATTTATGTCCAGAAGCAAAACAAGGGGCCATCTCTCGTTAGGTAAATGGTTGCACTTCAGTGGCTCATATTTGTATTGTATAGCATCACGTCAAGATTTTCACTATGTAAACTGGAAACTAGCTTGTCTAAATGTAATCGTGTAAATAGTATTTTTGAAAAACATTATTAGTTGAATTGAAAAAATTGTTTTACAAATGTATTGAAAATTGTAGTACAGCACAACAAGAAGTGAGAGTACAATAATTGTGTTACGTGTATTTTAAAATTGTATAGAGTCACATCAAGAAACAGCAAGATTACTATCAGAAAGTGTATATAAGAGTATATTGATTGTTCAAAAATTAGGGAATCATTGAATATGTGTATTTAGAATTGTACAGAATCACATCAAGAAACAGCAAGATTACTATGAAAAAGTTGTATATAAGAGTATATTAATTGGTCAATTGAAGTAATTTATGAATATACATCAGAGAACAGAGGTACAGTATGAGTAATGCAAGTCCAGAGCGTAGAAACCATTACGAATTGTAAAAATGTCAATTCTAGGAAGTCAGAGAAAATTATTATATATAGTTAACGTATATTGGGGTAAATAAGGGAAAAATTAGATACCGCTATGAGTACATGTGAAGCAGCCATATTGTGAAATTGTAACTGTCATTAATTGCTTCATTATAAATTTTTTCCTGTGGTTTCTACCTGCGGAAAAAATTCTCCCCCGGGATAGAGGAGTCTGTAGCGTCATAGACATGACTCCCTGCTCCAGAGAGACAAGTTGCAAGGTATGGGGATGAGGGAGCCAAAAATAGGCTTCCAAACAAAGGCCAACCCTTCAGGGAAAGTCCAAAAGAGGAGAGGGCTTGTAGGTGCCGGGTGCGAATTGCAACGGCGGAAGCAGACGCCTCAAGACGAGTGCGTGGGGGGAAAAAGATGACGCAGGAAGTCATGTGACTCGAGCATATAAAAGGGCTCTCGCAGAAGCCCTGGGTTGGGTAGCGATTCTGGTTTCCCCGCGGCAAAAACCGCAAAAACTTGTCCGCCAAGTCTGACGCGGAAGTGCTGTAGGCACGTGTGGGTGTTCGAGTCTCGAACGCTGTGAAGTATGCTCGATACTTCGGGGCAGATTGTCTGCCGAGGCACACCAGGTGCCAAGTTGCGAATCGGCCGAGTTGGCTGATCGCAGGCGTGGCCGCAAGGCGCGTGTTAGGAGAGGGGGCTGCGGCAGGTAGCCGACAAACACCTTAGAGTGAGGTCTGTAAACAGTGTACATAAATTAGTGTAAATAAATTGTATATACCCACTCGTGTCTGTTTCCTTGTGGAGTAGATCCCTACCCACGACGTTACACAAGCTTCCATAATCGTCTGAGGATTTCTCAGATACAGTCGATAACTGCGCCTTCCTTCAGTGCTGTCAGGGTTGGGCAGTATTTAACCCCTAATGTCTGCATAAAAATAAAAAGTACCTTCCAGAGCAGAATACTGGGCAAAGGTCTCGTGTTTGTTTCTAAACTCAATTTTTTGCACTGACAGCAAGAAGTTTCCATTACTGTTATCTGGAGCCTAGCAGTTCAGATTCTTTGGAAATCCAGGCCCCATTGAAAATCATTTCGGTCTTTCTGCTCTACTAAGTGCAGGCCAGTGTCAGACTTTCCTGGTAAGTAGTCAGGATCGTTTGAAGTGGAAGCTTCTGTTTCGGGGGAAACACGGCTTCAGTTTCATCACAATTTTCTTCATGATTTATTGATGTTGTTTTCGGAAATACAGGCGCTGGTAATTCGTCATTGTGTGATACAGGTCGCATGGCAGAAGAATTATGTAGATAACTGATCTGGACAAATATCTCCATCATGAAGTCGCAGTCATTAAAATGGTTTGTTGGTATTCTCCACAACATTGATGCAGGGAATGGCAATGATCTGAGTTTTCCATACAACCACAAACTAAGGTTCGTTGTTCAGATGATACTGGTGAGCAGCCTATGGTTTGTCCTGATCACAAACACGACAGTCAAAGTATAAAGAATACGTAAGGTTTGGAATTTCATATAATTTTTTCTCAGAGGTTTGGGTGTAAATCTTCCACAAACGTAACAGAAGTTATCGGGTTGATTCGCATACTTTCGATGTGAAGTAATGATTAGCATTTTACCGAACCGATTCAATTCAACAGATCAAATCGGAATTTCACTTCCGAAGAAAAAAATCATTTTTTTTCTTTCAACTTATTTATATTTTCTCATTTATTCTGTCTTCCGAGCGATCGGCGTCCTAGATCGGCACCAGCGCGTCCATGCAACGTAGGCAGTGCGCGAGCGCAGCTCAGGCTGTTGGCGAATGCCTCCAACGTCTTCAGGTCGGATCGGGAGCTGAGCGACGACGTCCCCCACTCAAGGACAAAGCGTACCAAGGCGTTGGATCTCTATTTAACGGCCTGCTGGAGAGCGGGCATCAGTGTTTGTGAGCTCCGTTGCGCGTTGTAGCCTTTAGCGATACTCATGGAATTACTAGTGTTATTTTTTGATAAGGATAATGAAAAATTGGAACAATAGTTTTAAATAATTGCCTTCCTACTCTTTCGTATGTAGAAAAGAAAAAAAGTTGAAAAGAAAAGAAACAACGATGAGTAATGGTCGATCGTGTCCTAATCTGATATTTCAGAATTTAATTTTTAAAACGAGAACCGAAGAATCGGAAAAGTGTCAAACGTCTTTTTAAATATTTTAAAATTTATTATTTCAATCTTTGCAATAGAAAATACGACAATCATTTTTCGTCCATCTTTCCCTCATTCTTCCAAGTTTATAATATAAAATAAGGATTTCGTTTACGTAATTCAATTTTACTCTAAATATATAAGCGAAAAGAGCAGTGTGGGGGTTAACACTTCACTGCCAACGCCCTAGGTCGAGAGTGAGGAGACGCCACTGATAGTTCCGCAGGACACCGACTGATTGAGAACCTGCTACCCCAACAATTGGATAGTTATACTTGTGATAAGGTAAGGCGCTAAAGTAATCCCTTTCGATGTTTGATGAGCAGTACGAAATATGAGGGTGCACGTGACTTTTTTTCAAAACATCTACTAAGACCTAAGACCACCAAGACTTACTCGTAATTGAGTTCGACTACCCGACGCCAGAATAAAGATAGTAGTCTTCGAATATAGAAGGTAAGAAAAAAAAGCACAAGTCTAATTTTGTTGATATCTCATTGGGGCATTGATGAATTGAACAAATATTTTATTTATAAACAATTTCTGTGTATTGATTCTGCATATCTTACAGGTGCAATTTAAATTATTTGCATTAATAGCAAGATACGGTATAATACGAAATAAATATACGGTATATTTAAAAACTGTGACGTGATACGAAGTTTTTATTGTGATATTCCTAATCTACGTGCGTAGATTAGGAATAGATAGAACAACAGAGTACGTTGCGCACTTTACCTTCCTGGATGTAAAAATATTGTTCCCTAGTGTAATATGTCTTAACTTGTCTTATTTTTTCTTGTTATATTTAAGATCGTAGTAACTATGAGGTCATTAGCGACCACTATTGATTGAACGTTAGGGACATCTGTATACTGAATGAAATGATATGGTGGTGATGAGGGGTGGAAGGACGAACACAAATACAACCATGGCCGAGGTGGGACTCGAACCCGCGATCCTTCAGCCCGAGATCATCACGGCACGGCCTTAGCGATCTTGTCCCCCGGATAGGCTTGTCTTTATATCTTCCGTAAACTTGCCAACGAGGGTAAGATCACCAGCAGGAAATATTGTTATTATATTTGATGTTCATTTTTTTGGGACTTGATGTTCATTTAGAAAAACAAATTTCAAAATTATTTTTCCAGTTCTAACCCGCGATCAGGGAAGTCAAAGAGTTCTAAAGAAAGTCAAATACACTTTGCTCGTCCAACGTCAAACGTAGCAATTATTCAATATTTTCATGTTCTTTCTTTGGACATTTTCTTCGGGGGGGGGGGGTTAAATTTTCAGTTCTGACAAGAGTTTTGATTAGCAAATAAAAACTTCTAAAGAAGGTTCCAATACACTTACCTACTCCGACGTAAAACATGGGAATATTTTAATATTTTGATGTTCATTTTCTTGGCGTGATCATTTAGAAAAAAACAAATTTCAAAATACTATTTTTTCAGCGCTGGGTAGCGAACAAAGCGTTCTCACAAAAGTTCAAGTACATTTTTCTCCTATGACGTCAAACACGGAGTGAATATTTTTGTTAACAATCCTTGCAAAAAACGCTTATTTCATTCAGTATTCAAAATTCAAGTAGTATGTCTTAGGGGAGAGATCACAAAATTATGTAAACGTGCACAGAATTCACTTCTCCCCGTAGCACGCCACACACAGTTTTTAACATAAAATAAATAAAAAATAAAATACTCCGCTTGTGCCTGTCGGAATGTAAGCTGGGCTGTTCGACGTACCTGCGACGGCGGGTGGGCCGAGCAGCGCAGCGACGACGGACGTTGCCGGTCCCAAGCCCGGAAAAGGAGGAGGGTCTCAAGTGTGGCATTTACAGACAGACATTTACTTGTGTCTGCTGTCACTGCTGTCTACTATCCTGTTTTATCACTCTAGATCTCTTGTGTTTTCGACACCGACGCTATTATGTTTGGAGGGCTAGGAAGTCCTTCATTTTCCTGTCTTCTCTTTCCTCTTACTTTATCTCCTTACTTCTCTACTCTTTTCTGCTATCCTTTATTTCTCCTTCACACTTAGGGGAGGAGGGACTCTTTAGCCGTAGAAAAGGCAACCTTCCTAGGGCATAGAATACCTGAAGAAAATTTCCGTGGCCCTCTAGGTTGGGGGTTGAAGCATTGGGCCTGCTCCCCATTCTTTGTTAAACCCTTTGTTATCACAGTCATTGCAAAAAATCCTAGTAATTTGCCTCGGAATAAACCTAACAGACGACGACTTAAGCAAAGAAAACAGGAAAATTATTTTTGGAAACTGGAATATTGAAGGTCTAGCCACAAAACAAAAAGAAGTACTTGAAGAGATACAGAGCTTATGATACAAAGATAGAGATAATGAGATGCAGAGATAATGAGATATTATAGTTTTAACATAAACAAAAAAGAGGGGAAAGGGATGTGAATATTGGAAAATTATATCCATATATTCAGTGGAGTTAATAAGGAAGAACGAGCAGAGGCCGGTGTATCAATTCTGATAAATAAGAAATGGTCAAACAGCATTAAAAGATGGAATCAGAAAAATGAAAGGTCTATTATGGTGGAATTAAAATTGAAAGGGTAGAATGTTGCAATAAGTGGCAACTATGCTCTGACGATGATAAAAAGGATACAGAAAAAATAGAATTTTATCAACAATTGAGTGCTGTTTTAGAAGATATTGGAAATAGAAAAGAATTATTTTATGAGATGTGAATGGTCGAATTGGAATAAATAAAAATAGCAATATAATTGGAAGATACGGAGAACCAGTTACAAACGATAATGAGCATAGATTGATAGAATTATATGAAGACTATAATCTTCGTATTCTAAATGGGTTTTTTAAACATGAAGACACACACAAGTTTACTTGGACGCAAACTACCAAACAGTTGAAGTCAATTATTGATTATGCCATTTGCAAAATCTCCACTCAATTAAAATTTGAAGACGTCAGAGTTCGTCGAGGGGCAGAATCAGATCACCACTTGCTGAAAGTAGTACTGTATTTTCCATTCTCCAATGACAGTAAAGAAATTTCGACAATGGAAGAAAATATGCTTTAAATTGATACAAAACAATATAATTTTAAAAAATTAGAAAATAATTCCATTAAATTTATGTTTAAAATACAACTTTCAATAAAATTAAATGAAATTTCCTTTCTTTCCTCTTTGAATATGTAGGAAGAAATAAAAAATAAAATCCAGAAAGTAGCAAACGAAATCTTGGGAGAAAAGAAAAAGATAGAGGGTGATTTCAATAAGAGCCTCTGGTGGAATGAAGATATTAAAAAAGTAGTAGATATTAAGAAGAACCTGTACCACAAATGGCTTTCAACAAAACAACAAGATGATAGAGAATAATTCATGAAACTAAACAAAGAGATAAAAAGAAGAGTAACAAAAGCAAAAAATGATGTGTAGCAAAACCAATGTGAAAGAGTAGAAGTGTGCTTAGGCGCCTCTCAATCAAAAGCAGCATGGAAAACACTCAAAACTATGAAGAACTGAAATGAAAAATGTCATTTACAAATTTTACAGGCTAAAGAATGGAGGTAATATTATGAAAAGTTGTTCAGAGAAGATCGGACGAAATTCTTGAATATAACACAAACTAATGTAGATAGTGATGAGAACATTCAAGAAATCAGGAAAAAAAGAAGTCCAAGAAGCTGTAAGATTGATGAAAAGTGGAAGATCTGCGGGACCAGATGGTATACCATAGAATTAATAAAAAGTAGCCCAGATTCAAGCAATTAGCCTTTATTTTCAATTATACGATAAGGTGGAGATGTGCCTACAGAATGGAAGACTGCATATATTACAAAATATATAAAAAAGGAGATGGTAAAGAATGTACGAATTATAGACTAATTAGTGTAACAAATTCTGTTTCTAGAATATAAGGAAAAATTATAAGGACCAAATTGGAAAAGGCAATCAAAGATGTTCAAGAACAAAATGGCTTTTGGGCAGGAAGATTTTGCTTTGATGGAATATTTTGCCTTCGTCATATAATAGATAAAAGGTTAGCACATAATCTAGAAACACATATGGTCTTTATAGATCACACAAAAGCCAATGACAATGTTCCATTGGAAAAATTATGGGAAGTTATCAGACATCAAAACATAAATATACAATTAATAACAGCAATTCAAAAACTGTACAATGTTATGACAAGCTGTATCAAAATTGGAAGAAAGATAACGAATCCATTTAAATATCTAAAGGTCTGAGACAAGGATGCTGAATAGCTCCTTGGTGTGTGTATATATCAAAGGAAAGTGGATGTGCTAAGTAAAACACAGGATCTCTCAAGGGAGAGTAGTGACAAGAGAGTTGAGTAATGTTTTGTACAACCAAAAAATAACAAGCAAGACAAAGATAACAATATACAAATCGCTGGTTGAAAGCATATGTACATACGATTCAAAAATTTGGATTCTAAGTCAGAGCAAAGAGCAAAAATTAAAATCAATAGAAATGAACTATTGGAGACGCTGTTGTGGCCTTACATTACTAGATTAAGTACCCAATGTTGACATAAATCAAATGGGTATTGATATCGATATAATGGATGTAATTGCTGCAAAAAGATTGAGGTGGTATAGTCATATTCAAAGGATGATGGAAAATTGATGGCCACAGAAACTTTTCAAATGGTTCCCTCTAAGAAACAGGAAGCGTGACAGACCAAGAAAAAGATGGGAAAATGAGATGGAAAAGGCGATGAAGGAACGAGATCTTCAAGAGGAAGATGGGTAAGATCGAAGGACGTGGTGACTAGGATGCGAGAAGCGGCGTCAGCTGTAAAGAACCTCGTTATTACTACTATTAAAATACATCTGACAAATGTTCATTAGAAGTTTTCTGAAAACTCATTGTTTGCAATTGAGAACTTTTGTAGTGAGTTTGAAAAGCATGATGTATGTTTATTAGGATTTTTTGTCGTGTTCGGAAAATGAAAGTGGTTTTTTCAATGTTTGTTTTTTTGAGATTTTGTTTTTGAATTGAATTTTTTGAGATAATTTTTGAAGAACTCCTTGTTCGCTACAAAGAACTCTCAAAATATTTAGGATTTTAAAAATTCGCCCCGTCAACTTCACACACCTCATTTTTTGTCACCAAAAATCACGGATTAAATACGCGGGTAAGGTGAAATTGTCTTGAGGCCATCTAATGTATTGCTTCAGAAGTACTACAAGAATTTCATAATTACTACAGGAAAGAAATTACATGTAGTAAGAAATTCTAGAAAATATTTCAAAATTGGCATGGTGTGCATTTTGAGAAGATAAGAGTTTTGCACATGGTAGCAGAAGTATTGGAAGTATATATTTTATTCGTTCAATACAATTAATATAATTTTACAGATCCGTTACAGACAATATAAAGTACTATTTTGGTTTACTCACCTCAAATTTACTCCATTTGTACAATGAACATTTTCTTGTTCCGGGGCAACTCTGAATTAAATTTTGGATTGTAGGATGAGAAAGACCAAAGAACTCAGGCCCTCGCCCTTTGGTATTAACAACATCATACCCAACAGCATTATTTATATGTCGAAGAAGCATTGAATGGCAGTCACTCGCCGACTTAGCAACCAAGGGGGCATCAAGTTCATTATCTGCAACGATTTCAAAGCTGAAAAAAGCAAACAAGTGAAACACTGGACACCTTACACAAGATATATTTTACTTTACTCATTACACTTCAAATCATAGTACATTTGGAGAATGAAGTAAACCCAAAGTAAGTTTCGAACAAGATGCAAGTTCAGAATACAATGTTCATTTCTTAAGCCTACCTGTCAGATTTAGAAATGTATCTACAGCACTGAGGCTGAAAAAATATTTTCTTTACGAAAAATATTAATTTCTTTAGAAATGTGTTATTCCTTCTCACCCAGTAATAAAAACTTGCTAAAAAAGTAAATATTTACGTGGTCATTGCCACCAACAAAATAGTATATATACATTTCAGTTTGTGTCAATGGTCTGTTTCAATACCAGGAAATAAAATTGTAGTTGGTACTGTGTCAGAACGTCCTCTACATGCTCTTATTCTTTAGTCTTCTGAGTTACTCTTAAAAATTAGGCGCTATATCCATTCTAAGGCTCGGGTAGGCCTTATCCCTCTCATTGCCCAATTTGACAGATTTTACTTTTTGTCGTCTCACAAACTATAAAGCAAGCCGGTGAAATTTCACATTTTATGAACATTTTAAAACGCACACTTTGAAATGTAATGTGAAGTTTTAGAGAAAAATAACATTTCAGAATTATTCATACTTGTTGCACTCTTTTCACATTCGTATCTTTAATTCTTCATATAAAAAAGTTCTCAAAATAAGTTACAAATATTAATGTGATTAGGCACATAAATAGCAAATAACTGACCGCAAGTTTGAAAACTGAGGTGCAACACTGGACTTATAACCAAGTCTGTTATCTGTTTCTTCAGCTGTGTGTTGTTCAATGCTTTTGTAAAACCACTTTCTTATAAGAAAAAAAGCATTAACTAAGAAATATTATTTCTTGGAATAAGTGCCTACTTCTATGCCGGCATTTCCTAAAACTCATTTGTTTCGATTCTTAACTGACACCAGCTGTTCGTTCTTTTTAATTGTGTTGTCGATAACAGAAGAATGGTGTTAAAACAATAAATGAAGAAGAGCCTATCTGAAGACGCGTGAAAATTTCATTCAATTCACTCTGGTAATTTGGAGAAAAAGAAAACAATAAAAAATAATAAAATAATTAATAAAAAACTAAATTTACAAAAAGTCCAAGTTTCTCATACATTCCAGCATTATTACATAAGTTATGAGTCTTCTTCATAATTATCAATAATCATTAATTTATATTTCCCATATTTTGTGGGATGGAAAGGTAAATTCTGAATATCTTAAAACGGTAATACTGACACCCCCGAGCAGTAATGATTTAATGTCATCACTCAATAATAATAATAATAATAATTTAATAACACTTTTCTTTTATTTAATGATTCAATATCACATAGTTTCTTACATTATTTGCTACTGTTATTCAAAATTACACAAAACTACAATAATAATAATAATAATAATAATAATAATAATAATAATAATAATATATTAATAATCCGGCCCCGTGGTGCAGACGATTGCGGCAGACGTCGTCTACGCCGAGGAGGCTGCAGGTTCGAGTCCTGGGTAGGCATGGTCGTATTTGTGATTGACCCTTCTCCCCTCATCACCCTATCACCTCATAATTCACAATTCAAGGCGTAACAACCTTGACCTTGTCTTACCGAAGGATACAGCTGCAGAAGAACCCACACACGCGTCAATTGTGTAGCGTGGTCAGAAATGGCCGATACGCAAGAAATGAAAATGATAATGATAATAATAATAATGATAACGATAATAATAATAACGATAATAATAATAATAACGATAATAATAATAACGATAATAATAATAATAATAATAACGATAATAATAATAATAATAATAATAATAATAATAATAATAATAATAATAATAATAATAATAATAATAATAATAATAATAATAGGCAAATTCTGTCTTAAATGAGGTGGTTCAGACCCCAGACACAGATCTAGATATTACTGAAATCAATCACATCGCAAATGCAACTGGATATCTGGGATTTCAGATAATTTTCGGGCCAGCCAAGAACACCGACAGCCGGCAACCTGAGTAAAGAGCTCCGTACCATGGGCGAAAAGAATTATAAAACATAGCCGACACTCGGTGTGAAAAATCACTCTTAGCCGAAGCATCTTATAAATCAACGCACACTTCTAAAGTTCCAGTTTTTAAAATACTCCATGTTGAACAAAAGAACCAAATTCAAAATAACCCAAGGCTATTGGTAGTTGAGAAGCTAAAAGTAAAGATCCAAGCATGGGTTCAACGAATTTGACGTAACAAACAGTAGATTTTCGGGTACAGAATACACTGTTTGAAACAGACGTGAAGAGATTCTATCTCAATCTGACTGAAAAACGGAATAGCCTTCCTTCAAAATGACGCCAAAATATGTTGGGCAGTAATCTGGGAAGAACGCAGATCCTACAATAATGATGGCTCATGTATGGCAATCATGGCTCTAATCTGAAGTTGAATCCGATGGTCTCGTGGAAAGTGGAACATGTTCACGAACAATAGTGAAATATGTTCACGAATACTTAGAAGAGGACCTCTTCCACGAATTTCCATGTTTCTTAAGAACATGGGAAACTGGAAATGTCCCGGGATTGATGAGATTCAGAATTATTGCATTAAGAAATTAACAGTATTACATTCACATCTAGCGAAGTCTTAATAAAATTTTAGGGTACTCTTGTTTTTAATTTGTTGCGTCCAAGTTGACGCAACGTGTCTCCAAGCTCCTTGGAGGGCGTTGAGCGCTTTTTGCGCTGGAGAGTAATCCTCCATTATCTTTTTGCACATTTTTGGACTAATACTCCATTATCAACTTTATTTGTTTCACGTCACGTCACGTCACGTCACGTCACGTCACGTGGCAGTCAATTTGTCAAGAGGACCGCCAGGTAGCATTCTATTAAAGCATCTCCGCGTACGCGCCTCCAACTACGCGCTCCTGCATCACTACCGAGCGGCCAGAATTGGGAAGGAAGAAGGATAGGGGTAGGGTTTAGGACACTTCACAGGGGTTGGATTAGCCCTTGTGAAGCAGCCTAACTCGTTTGGTTGGAACAAATTTCACAGGAGATTCAACGGGAATCGAACCCGGACCTGTGGTGAAAGGCTAGCAACTTTGCTATGCGCCACGAGTAAGCTCAATTCGAGCGGAGACAGGGTTGATTGGTTGGGTTTAAGGGCGCTTCAACGGCTAGGGTCATTTGCGCCCGTGTCAAAATATTTTAAGACCAGTGCATAACATTGCAGTTCCAAGTTAACAGAGAAAATTAAAATCTTTAATAGAAAGCAAAGTAAAACTGAGAAGGGACATATCCTCATAAGAGCGCTTTGCAAAAATTGCCAGATAGTTTTCTTTTGTTTAAAATCTCGGGCTAAAAGCCAATAATTGGCATTATCTTCTCTCAGATAAGGCTGTACAAGCCAGTCTCTCGCAAAAAGCCAAAAAGCTTGCAGAGAGAAGATTCGTCATTACTAAGAATCTCCGCAAGGGAGCTAGCAAGGTCATGCCTTCGAAGGCTCTCTCTTATCTTCACACAGTGTAAGAGAACATGCTCCACGGTAACATCTATTTTGCAGTATTCGCATATAGGGGGTGGGTCCCCGTGGAGGAGATAACCGTGGGAGAAATGGCAGTGACCGATTCGGAGGCGTGTTAAAATGATCTCCTCTCGCCGAGCATCACGAGATGAGGAAGACCAAGGATTTATGGAATCCTTGATTCTCGTGAGCTTATAATCTGAGTTATGCCACTCTGTTTGCCATTCACTGCGGATAGAGCGTTTTATAAACAGCTTAGTGTCTTCCGTGGGGACTGTGAAGATGTCTCTCTTTTCTTCAAAGCGGACTTTGCTGCCTAGTCCGCTATTTCATTTCCTCTAATTTCGAAGGCGACGCGAGACGAGGGTTGTGCTCGACCTCGGCACCTAGGGGCGCTACCACGGTGCAGTCCCTGGTCTCAGCGCGGCGGTAGCCCGGGCGGCTGGCCCTTTCCGAAGTGGCTGACCTCGATGCTCTTTCCGTCGCTCCTTGAATGCGGTCTGGCTCCACGATATTCAGCAGCTTTTCCGTCTAGTTCAGGGCACTCACCAGGAGTTGCTCGTCCATGCTTCAGGTCGTCCTCGGCCTCCAAGAATATGAAGTTAGGACGCGGCGTTCTGAGCAGGCGGTGTGGCGACCCTCACGAAAGGTACAAAATAGCAGCTGTGGCGCAAGTACGTTTTGCAGGAACTCGCCACTCTCTCGAACACTGCTCTCCTCCGCTCGTGGCTAAGTTCTCCGCAGATTCCGTAGTAAATGCAGTGTAAATTATGCAAAGTAGTCCTCGGAGCTTTATACGAATGTTTTTGCAGTTGCCTTCACACCATACCTTGCGGAGAGTGCGTTGTCGTATTACGTAGCGTAACGGATAGATAGAACTTTGGTCTAAAAATGACTCGAGTGAAGTTCCACGACGACGAATACTCATTAAAACATGACACGTCATGTCGGCTACTAGAACAAGAATCTTTTTCAGGAGAAACGGAGTTTCGCTCGCCTTCCCTCGTTTTTGAGGTCTCGATCAATGGTGAAATCTCATTCATCTGTTATTTATAATTTTCCCATTGGCCCGCTCAAGTTACGATTTCTTTCTCTTCCGTCGTATTTTAATACGGTGGGGGGCGTATAGCTGAGCTCGTCAATACATATATTGTGGCTTCACTACCGCCCTGCTCGCTCCGTACGTGGAGGGCAGTGGGGTGATCACATCGGCGCGTCAACGCGACGCTGGCTCAAGGGAAGTAGCTTAGGCACGGCGTCCTCTCACCACGGGCTCGTAGCAACTGGGCGAAGCAGCAAAGCCTAGTCGGCTCTGCCGAGAGCATGTCGATGTGACGCGGCATCACGGCAGGCATCTCGGGCATGGCGTCCTCGCCACGACAGACTTCCCATCACGATCCTGCGACCAACTCCTAAAGTCGGCTGTCTCGCTCCACTCACCGAATCACTGACCCCCACTCGGCAGACCAACACCTCGCTCCCTCCTCTGCCCCTACTCCGCACTACCCCTACCTGCCTCTGCCGTGCGGCCACTACGCTGCGCCTCCTGGCCTCCCCGCCGTCGTTCCGGCGCACGCACATCGGGGTGATGCACACCGTGACTTCTCAATATAAATACATAAACACACAGGGTGAGTCACGGAGTAACCATCACGTCCTGCAATTTTTTAACGGTTAAAGTTATTGCAATGCAGTTTTCACGGAAGTGAAAACAAAGTTACCTCAATATCTCGTAAAATACAAGTGATAAAACGGAAATGAATACATGTATAAACTAGCCCCATTCCCTCAAGCACGTCTGTGAGAACTGTATTGCAATGCAATTAAATTTTTGAACACCATTGTAACTAGTTTTTCTCACCGCTCCGCTCCATCGTATCAAATTCACTGGAGAGCTTAAAATATTCGACATCTGACTAGTCTTCGCCTTGGCCTTTTTCCACTGCCGCTCGTGTTTCGCTGTGGAAACCGACTACGAAACAAAACTCGCCGCGGATTAGACGCTGCCAATCTGCTGCCGCGACGCTCGCCTGTCGGCAGGTCTGAACGGACGGAGCCAACATGTGACGCGAAACTTCCGCTTCGGACATTCAACGTAGGCTGCGGATATTTCGCGCCGGTCTGTCGGTATATTTAGTTTGATCCCACAATCTAGACAGTTCTCTCACTTTGGTTATAGGTTCCATGGTGATTAAAGACCAGTGCCGCATTTGTTTTATATGGATGATCTTAAAGTGTTTGCTATGAATTGGCGATTCTCGCCCAAATGCCGTCATCAATGACTTTGGCGAAGACATCTGTATGACGTTTGTTGTTGACAAGTGTGCAAAAATCAACTCAAAGAATGGCAAAATAACGTCAGAGAATACTGAAGATATGCACACTGTGATTCAATATCTTGAGCCAGGTAAAACTTAAAAATATCTCGGCATTGAAGAATGTGAGACCATCTCCAACAACACACTGAAAGAGAATTCCCAGGGAGTATTACAGAAGACTGCGACTTGTCCTGGAGTCTGCTCTGAACTCAAGGAATAAAATATCTGCAACATGTAATTTAGCCGTATAGTAGTTTTAGACTCTCAGACTGGATTGAGGAAGAAATTCGAATCATAGATCCGCAAACCACAAAACTCCTTACAAAGCATCATGTTGCCCACTCTCGAGCTGATGTGCACAGACTTTGTGTGTCGTAAGGAAGGAGGAAGAGGTCTCAAATTGAAGCCTCCTCGCACAATGCAATAGTCGGGATAGGAAAGTATGTAGTCAACCATCAAGGTGACCCATTAAAGCAGGTCACGAAATCTGACCGAAGAATAGGAAACAGAGGCATTGTATGTGTAGCAAGAAGCATTGCGAGCAAGACACGCAAAATACCAGAGACAAATTCTAATGCTACGTAACATGAAATGCGTGAGATAAAAAAATGTTGAAGAAATCGTGGAGAGACAAATCACCCCATAGACAATATCTGAAAAGAATGGACAAGGAGCAGATCAATACATGGGAAGAATGGAGCTAGAATCGGAAGCAGTTTTAATAGCTGCCCAATATCAAGCGTTGAGAACACCACATTATGATAAAATAGTTCTCAAAATTTCCCAAGATGATAAATGCCGCATTTGCCAGGAACAATTAGAAACCATTGACCATATCGTCTCAGCTTGTACAATTCTAGCAAGGACAGGATACTTGAAAAAACACGACAGGGTGTGTACTCCACTGGCAGATCTGCACCGCCCTCGATGTTCCAAACACATGCCCCCCATGGTACGAACTGTAACGTATTGTAGGGCTACACAGAGCGACCGGCGGGGCGTCACAAGGTCGCTGCGTCAAGAGATTAGACGCCAGGGGCCAGGCAGTATGTGAGAACAATTGACAGAAGCGGAGACACGCCGAGGTATTTTGAGAATTCTAAGAGCTAGGGAAAGGGATGCCCAAAATTCGGGACAGCGCATTTTTGCCGCGTGCCGCGTGCAAAATTTTTAGAATCCATGGAAATGGATGTCCAAAATGCCTGGCAACGCGACTAGCGCGGGCCGTGTGAAAAACCCAGTGATGTTTCAGGTCACGTGGGTGAGAGCTATATAGAGCGAACGCAGAGCGCGGGGGCGGGGTTTGTCGAGCTGAGTGGAACCCTCGTGCGAACGCACAAAACTTGCGCCCAGGGCGGTGCGGAGCCGAGCTAGGCTCGTACGGCAACCCATGTGTTGGGACGCCGTTGTGGACACTATTTCCACGGGTGACCGAAGTCGCCGGAGCTGTATGCTGTGTGCATAAGGCTCGCTGAGGAGTGGCGCGGGCCACGAGTCAGACCTTGCATTTTTAAGGATCGCTCCTGCGATCAGGGGAGTAAACGTCTACCAGAGCTAAGAGTAACTTTAATTATTTACTGTACATTTTGTGAATAAACCTGTACATAGTTATTATTGAAGCTCGTGTCTGTGATTACTGTGTATTCCCACGACGTCACAGAACACTCACCAAAACCGGTGACGTCTGTTGGACTGTGTACAATATTGTACGACCAACAAATTGAGACGTTAGCGGCCTTGAAACCTGGTATTGTTATCCGGGATTTGGAGAAATAATTGTGCATATTTGTAGACGTTGCAGTGCCATGCGATCAAAACGTAACCAAGGAGGCAGAGAAACGTCTAAAATACAAATCGAGATCAGCCGAATGTGGGGCTAAAAGCCCAGATCGCCACGATAGTTATCAGAGCTCTGGAATTTGTTCCGCAAAATTTGTGTAAGAACTTCGCTAAACTCCAATGTCATTAAAATACTGGGAAGTGCAAGACACTGTTTTATTTGGAACAGCCTACATTTTGCATAGTTTTGTAGAGGTACCAAGAGCCCCTAGAACTGCTCCTTAGGAAGCTGGTTGCAACCCAGAGAAGACTTTATAATCAACCAATTCATAATTTCCTTAGTTTGAATTAGAGGAATAATAATAATGATAATAATAAAATATTTATTTGGAGTAGAGTTCGGGCCATAAGCCTACTTTACTGCCTACCCACTTTAATGAATTTAGTTTTACAAAAATTACAGTTTAGCCATCTTACAGTTAAGGAAAATAATATTAACTGTCATTTCAAGTTACAGAGGAAAATGCGGATTCGATGACCGCACAGAGGCAAATTATACTTGTGCGCTTTTCTTACAAATGTCCCAGCATCGATTGCAGTGTGACGATGAGAAAACCCACCTTGAGGTTATGAAGACCAGTATATACGATGAAAGAATGTCTTCGTTCTATCCACACGAACCCCTTTTCCCATGAGTGAAAGGCTGGGTCAACGCTGGACGGCCAAGGCCTTTAGCGGGTTGTCGAGCCAAAGAACATGTATTATTGACAACAGTCGAAGCTGATACATATCACGTTAACTTATCAAAATAAAACAATTAAAATCAGCTTCATGACATCAAGCATACACATCTACACTCGAATTTAAAATCTCTCACGCAATTATCTACTTTATCCCCCTGAATAATGATTTTTCTACATCAGGAGATAAGGCAGTCTAGAATCTCCTTAAAAGAGTTGACTGTCCTAGCCGAAAGACAGTTGACTGTCCTAGCCGGGAGACAAATCCCAAAGGCTGACAGGCATGTTGATGAAGTGCCACCGAGCTCCTCGCCACGCATTCTCCTACCGAAGCTTCAGCTAATGTCCTCAAAGTACTTTATTGTCAGTGGCCCTGACGAAGATCCCACTCAAATTTTGGCGGTTGGAACCATTCAGGACAAGATATGTTTTGATATTCTCGTTCCTTACTCCTCTTTGTTGTAAGGGGGACAGATCTTTTTACATTTCTTAGGACATGTAAAGTGAATTCAGAGGGCATCCTCGTGACCCTCCTTAATATTTTTACATTCTCGCTACTGCATACGCTGTCCTGAGAAACTCAACCGTCCGTCCGATGATGTTTATTAATGTTTAAGAGCGCTTCTTTTTTTTTTTTTTTTAATTTGTTGCGTCCATTTTGACGCAACGCGTCTCGAAGACCCTTACGGGTCGTTGAGCGCTTTGCGCTGTGGAGTAATCCTCCGTTACTTTGCGCGCTTTTTGGAGTAATTCTCCATTATCACTGTCAGGTCGCGTCACGTCGCGTCACGTCGCAGTCAGTTGTCAAGAGGACCGCCAGGTAGCATCTCCGCGTACGCGCCTCCTACTACGCGCTCCTGCGTCACTACCCAGCGGCCAGAATTGGGAAGGAGTAAGGATAGGGGCAGGGTTTAGGACACTTCACAAGGGTTGGACTAGCCCTTGTGAAGCAGCCAAACTCGTTTTGTTGGAACAAATTTCACATGAGATTCGACGGGAATCGAACCCGGATCTCAGTGGTGAAAGGCTTGCGACTTTGCAATGAGCCACGAGTTCAGCTTCAACAACAAAGGTCATTGGTACCCGTGTCAAATTTATTTGAAGAACAGTACGCACTGTGACAGTGTATTAAAACATTTTAATGCGAAGTAAAATGTAAATAAGACTAAAAATGAACGTGTCCAATTATAAAAGGGAGTGTGCCAGAAAAGAGCCACTTAAACACTTTAAACTTTCCAACTAAAAGCCAAATAATTTGCTTTATCTTCTTTCACAAAAGGCTGAAGATTAGGGCGTCTCTTATATTACAAAAAACTTTTGCTAATTTTTTTGGGTTCACCCCCTAAATATTTTCCATTGGGTCAAATTTACTCAAAAATAAAATTTCTTTTCAATTAACCTATATTAACTCGTGCCGACTTGAGCGCGAAATTTGAATGTTATGGATAATTGGTTTTGTTAAGTCAGTGGAAAACTACGGATATGTATTCAATATATATTTTTATAGTACAACTTAATTCATTTTCACTCTTTAGACTGCGTTGTGGTGTTTACTTTTCCTGTGGGTACTTTTTTCCGTGTTTTTTCTTCCACTATGGGTTGATTGTTGATTAGGTTTAAAGGGCGCTTCAACTACTAAGGTTATTGGCGCCCATGTGAAAGTATTTCTAAAATAAATAAATTAAAGTTCTAGTAAAAGTGTTGCTGATGCAACTTACCAGCTAATTTAAAAGCGCATACATACCCTAAAATGGAAAGCTTCAATTACGCATAAAATATAAAAGTAGATAAGATCAAAAACGTAAATCTGGGGCCAGGAAAATATAAAAACATTATTGCTCTTATATGGCAGATAAAATTATATATTTCGCTTTCATTAAAAAAAAAGTTTTGACAGCGCGGAATCGTAATCTCCGAGCACCTCTCGTAGAGTGTTGCCCATACCATGTCGTCGTCGGCTGCCAACAAATCTCAAACAATGCAGGAGGAGATTCACCTCTAATGAGGAAACTGTAAGAAAAAGTGGCAGTGTCCGATACGAAGAGGGGGTAAAATTACTTCCTCACGCCTAGAAAATCGGGATGAGGAACGCCAGGAATTAACAGAATCCTTCATTGGAAGGCAGGTTAACGGGACTTGGTCATAAGTAAACACGAACTATAAGTTAGTTGTTTACTTATGACCAAGCCCCGTTAACCTGCCTTCCAATATTTCATCAACTGATCTTTAAGAATTCAGAATCCTTCATTGCAATTAGTTTATAGGTGGTATTGCGGCATTCTGTTTGCCATGATCTAAAGATGGATCGTTTTAAAGAAGCTTTAACAACGGACGATGGTACAAAAGGAAAGTCAACATGAGTATTCTCCGTCGCCGATTTAGCCGCCCGGCCAGCCAGCTCGTTCCCCATGATTCCCACAGAGCCTGGGACCCAACTCAGTACCAGTTCATAGTGGCGAGACACATGGCGATGAAGGAGGTTTTGAACTGATTCCGTCAGGTAGTCTGGGGAAGAACGAGAGACAGCTTCAAGTGAGCTGAGAGAATCAGAATTCAATCCAGGATTCAAGAGAACTGCTCGGTGCAAAGTTCCTGACTCGATGTATTTTAGGGCTTCAAGCACTGCATACATTTCAGCAGTGAAGCTACTGCACTGAGAATATAGCGGATATGATTTGGTGACTCTGATTCACTAAAAACAACATGCCACTGTGCCATTGCACGATGAACCATCTGTGTATAAGAATACATTATCTTGATAGGCTACCATCAGTTCCTGAAAATGCATCTCGTAGACAAGAGGATTAGTTTGTTTGGGAACATTGGATAGTCTGAGGTCAATATTCGGGCGGAGGAGTTTCAAAGGGGGAATGGGGTGACTTGGGGGATTTCACAGGGGTGGGAAGACCAACGTGAAGGTCCAGAAAAAGATTTCGCAATCGAATACCTGGAGGCTGAGACAGCAATGTTCGAAGAACATACGATGTATCATATATTGGATAATTATTTGGCGACAAGGATGATTAGAGAGTCCTGATACTTTAGCACCTTAAGAGACTAATAAAATATCCCGCCTTTTTAAGGAGGGCTTACCAGCCTCGGCTAGAAGGCACTCAATTCGGCCGGTGCGGTACGCACCTGTTGATAGACGGATACCAGCGTGGTGTATACTATTGATGGGGCGCAGAGTGGAGGGAGATGCCGAGCCATACACTTCACTACCGTAATTCAAAACTGAGCTGATGAGTGATAAATATAACCGCAATAGGGTAGTGCGGTCGGCACCCCATGATGTACCATTCAACATTCGAAGAAGATTAAGTGGGGAGACACATCTGGTTTATAGTCCACGGATATAAGCACTTGTCAAATGTGAGCCCCAGAAACCTGGCAGATTCAGTGAATGGAAGTTGATTTCCTCTCAGGTAAAGGACTGGATTGCTGTGCAAATGATGTATCCTACAGAAATGCAAACCAATACATTTTGTAGCAAAAAAAATTAAAAGCCTGTTGACGTGCTCCATTCATGGAGCCTGTTGAGCACCATTTGAAGTTGCCTCTGTATCACACTGATGCTGCTGGATGAACAGAAGATGGTAACATCATCCACAAACAACGATGCCTCTACAGGTTCTCACACAGTCGACGCTATACCATTGATGGCGATGGGAAACAAAGCGACACTCAGGATTGACCCTCGAGGGATACCATTTTCAAGACCGTAACTACGAGAAAGCCTATCACCCACACAAAAACGGAAGGATCTGTACGAAAAGAAATTTTCGGGGAATATAGAAAGCTTCCCCCTAAATCCCCAAGAGTGCATGGTTTGCAGAATGCCGTGCCTACAAGTTGTGTAGGCCTTTCTTATAGCGAATAATATGGCCACAAGATGTCTCAAGACGAACGATGTTGACAACTGTTACCAGCGAAACAAGGTGGTCCAACATTGACAGGTTTCTTCTAAGCCCGCTTTGGATTGGCGTCAACAGATTTTATACTCCAAGGTCCACACCAGACGCTGATTCACCATGCTTTCCAGCACTTTGCATACATATCTTGTGCGAGAAATGGGTGATGGCAGTGATCGATATTTCCCATCTTTGAAAACTGGGACGATGATGGGTTCTCGCCAAAAGGTAGGGATGGTGTGTTATTCCGACTTCCGATTATAGAGCCGGAGAAGGCCGTTTCGGGAAGATGTTGCAGCATTAAGTTGTGGATTTCGTCTGGACCTGGTGTGGTTCTTTTCGTAAGCATCAGTTGAACGCATTTCATACATGGAGAAAGGGGTAATATAATCCTCATGTGCTCTGCTCGAAAAACCCAAAGCGCGGTTTTCCATTCTTTCTTTAAGCAAAAGGAAGTTTGCAACATAGTTTGCCGAACTCGACATATTTTCATAATGAGAGGCAAGTTCCTTTGCAATGGCGTCTCGAGCTGTGATCATCTGACAATTTTTAAGACCTGGCACTGAGTTTGGGGAAGGATATCCTTTAATTTGAGGCACCTTCCTCCATACCAGACGTGGTGGCGTATGGCAATACAGAAAGGAGACGTATGCTTTCCATGATGCATTTTTGCTTTCTAAAACGATTCTCGTCTTCGCTCTGCACCTCTTGTAATCAATGAGGTTTTCCGCGGTTGGACAGTGTTTGGACGCCCAACGCTTTCTTACGAGCACCAACAACCCTTGAGCAATCGAAGTTCCACCACGGGACGAAAGAGTGTCGCGATTTGCCGGTCGACTTGGGAATTGCAATGTCCGCAGCTTGTAATACAGCACTGTTTAAATGTGCTGCCTTTTCTTCCACACTGACGAAGTCGCCCTCCGATAGACTGATGTTCGCTTGGAATGTCAGCACGTCGGACACACCATTGAGGGGGGCGCGACAACCCACGAGCAAGTCCTCAATGTGGATGATAATGGGGTAATGGTCGCTTCCGCACAAGTCATCTAGGATGGACCATTGCAGGACGGTTGCAAGAAAAGGGCCGCAGATTGATACACGTGCTCGAATTTGTGACCACGGCAAAATCAGTTGGTTCATCGGAATTCAGAATAACCAAGTTCGCTGTGTCTACTACCGATTCTCATACACTGCCTCTCGGACAAGTGCGGGAATAAATCTATTCTTAGCTGCATGCACTATATACTTTATATACTACTGTGTAGATGCGATTACTTCGCAGCACTCGCTTGCTACGTACAAACTTTGCCACAAACACTGTAAGAATGCCCTCTTAACCGGAAACAGTTTCTCACTTTATCAAATCTTCCACTATCTGCCAGGGCTAGGCAGAAACGGATCATTGTATGATTCTTGTTTTTGTCCTTTTGTTCTACGCGTCCATCAGACATCAGTCTTTCACTTCAGTAGGTACATGATGTTTGATGTGAACATAAATGAAAGATCATACATTTGCATCCTTACGTGCAGTTCCTTCGTTGTAGACACAGAAATAACATGAATTTGTCTTCAGATGTTTTACAAAATACATCCACCCACAGTTGTCGCATGTAGAATTTGTATCTTGGAGTGGTATTTTAGGGAGTGGCAAATACTGCATATAACCGACACAGAGCCCTAATATTCCATTATCTTCGATCCGATCGGTTTGTTTTTATCTATTCACTGTTTCTTAGCAGTATAAAACTTCTTTCCTCTACCACTGTACAACACATATTCCGCACTGCCCTCTCTTTTTGCTGCAACATTTAGCATATGACTTCGAATATTTACCATTAAGTTCTCATGTCACATACGTATTGACCGGAAGAGATGGTTCAGGGTATCAACTGATATCACTGCAGTCCCGCTGACCGGGAGGTCCTAAGTTCGAGTCCCGTCGGTGGTAGCAGCAGGAATTTCGACACTAGCTTGTCAGCTAGATCGAATTCAGTCGCTGTCTGGAGTGGGAATTTTGGCGGCCGGCTGCTCTGATGGGTAGTTTTCCGTGGTTTCTCGGATCAAAACTAGGCGAATGCCGGAGCATTACCCTAACAAATGGGCCACGGACCGCGAGCAATGTTTCCTACCTCGTCCTTGTCCTATCCTCTCCCCTTACACACACATGCAGGGAGACCGGTCGCGAGCTTAGAGCTTGCCCCGGCCGGGGCAGTGCCCCGCAGGTAGGAAATACTTGGTTCGGAAAATTCCCGCTAGCTGACGGTAGGTCGGCGTAGGATTTCGCCATCCAGTGGGGGAAGACCACCGCCACCTCCCGAGAAAAAAAATAAGCATTACACTAACGGGACTAATGACCCTAGTAGTTGACACGCCCGAAATCACTATCAAACAAACTAGTATTGATTTGAGGCTGTCCAAATGTGAGGTTAACGTTTGCATTAAAATACCATAAACATAATTGTTTACACATAGGCATGCAAAATAAATAATTCAAGGAAACTTATTTGGCCATTCATAAGACGGACAGTTTCATGAAAAAACTATTGTAGTTAATAAAGCAGTTATTTACATTTGCACAAGCAACGTTTTGAGGATCAATTTGCCTCATCAGGCAGAAACAACACATTCTTTTAAATACTATTCTTTTTGTTTAAAACAAATCAGAGGTTACCCAATACAGGAATTGAAACTCACATTACAAGTAAATCTTTCTGCATTGGAACACCTCTTAGGTGTCTTAAACTAAATGAATAATATTGAAAAGAATGTGTTATTTCTAGCCTGATGATGGGGCAAATTGAGTCTGTAAACGTTGCTTTGTACAAATATAAATAAATGCATTGTTAAGTGAAATAGTTTTTTCAAGAAACTGTTCGTCTCATGAATGGCCAAATAAGATTCCTTGATAATACAAGTTGACGGAAAGGATTAATTACAAAATAAATAAAAGGGTATAGCCGAATAGGTGAAAACTGCCGCCAAACCAAAACGATTATTGCGATGCTCGTGTGAAAGAGTAAAAAATGCCATAGATTCCCAAAAAATCAGCTTCCTAGGGCAATCTGTTGCAGAGATACGAGAAACGTTTTTTTCCCCAGCAGCTTCTATTGAATATATCAGGCTGAAAACAATTGGAGACACGAGGGGAAATAGTTGAATTTTAAGGTATTTTTGTGAATCAAATCTGACGTCATATTCAAACAGAAAAATAAATAAATTTTTGAAATGGATTTTCGGCGTGATAACGAATTTTCATTTATGAACTAATAGAATTGGTTTTAATTTTTTCAGTATCTTCCATATTGTTTAAAAATATTAAGTAAAAAATTGTCAAAGGATGTTATAAGACACAAACTAAGGGAAACAACTGAGACAGTACTCCAATGTTATCACGTCGAAAATCCATTTCATTTTTTTCTAATTGAATTTGGCATCATAATTGGTTGACAAAAATACCTCCAAATTCAACAATTTTTCTCCGTCTCTCCAGTTTTTTTTCCAGTCTGACACAAAAAAATAAAACCTGAAAAATACGTTTCTCGTATCTCTGCAACAGATTGCCCTAGGAGGCCGATGTTTTGTGAATCTATGGCATTCTTTATTCTCTATCAGATGAGCATCGCGATTATCGATTTGGTTCGTTGGCAGTTTTCACCACCTTATTCGGCTATATCCTTTGGCACCTAATCTCGAATGTAAACAATTATAACTTTTCTTTTGGGGTGAATTAACAGCAAAGGGCATTTAAGCATAAGCATAAGCATAAGGGCAAGGGGCATTTAAAACGCCTGCGCTTCAGAAAGTAACCAGCACTTCAATAGGATGCATCACAATGTTGAATGATTACTAGTGAAATTAGTGTGCAGACTTTCGTCGCGCGATTTATACATCCGTAAGCGGCGCGCTAATTCACCATTTTTAAAATCTCCCTCTCACAGAATTCTCTTCTACCACAAAAACACACACACACATATGAAAATAAAATACGACCCTAAGCTGGCCCGGTGTTCACATGGTTGCCCCCAACATGGTTGGCAGGAAACGATTCAATCTGCAACGCTACACTAGTGCTATGTGTGGACCTTGTATACTATTACAATGCATTTGCTATGACCACGAATGATCAGGCTACGGGTCGTCGTCACGAACTTTACCTCAGTGTTTGATTGCTTCTGCCATCTTGCAGGCTAAAAAGGCACTATTAGACCATCCTCTGGTGAGCTATGCCTTTGCGTAGCGCGTCGGTGGCTGTAAATAGTGGGCTTGAGGGGCAAGGAGAGAATGGCCCACGCATGCGCAGAAAGGTCTTTTCACCGCGATTCCGCGCTCCTGGTGAAGTAATCCCAAAGCAAGAGGCTTCTTACATTCCTCTTGCTAGTAGGCATGCATAAGGAAGCACGCAGACTGTGCGTCAGAAAATGAATTATTAGGAGTTAAATAAATGGAAATTAAAGCTACCCGTAAGAGCGTAATTAATATTTTTAAAGATGTATTTATTACGGGCTGTATCACGATAGCTCATACGCGCCAGACACCGCTACCCACACCATCGCGGTGATTCCTAGAACAGATTCGACGAGAAAGGACAGGGCACTCACATGCACCGCGAAGAAGCCTGAATGGGTTCTATGCGTGGGCGACGGACTCGCACAAGACATAGGGGAACACTATGAGATCCGCAATGTGCCAACTTTACACACGGGCTTTAAAATCAGCAATCAAATGATAAAAATCCTGCAGGCAAATATAAACAGGAACCGAACAGCAGACCACCAAGCAGCTGACCATTGAGCGAGAGATCACAACAATAATAAGCGAGCCATACAGATATCGGATGGGTCCAGAATGGTACTCCCTAGACACCACTGCTACAAGGACCATTGACACCGACAAGATCCCGGTAGAAAACCAGGGATCCGGTAGTGGGTTGGTACGGATAAAAGTGGAACAACCCACTTTTGTGATCTGCTGACACCAAATGAAGAGCTAGATTATTTTCGCAGAAAAAATCTAGAACAGTTCTCCAAACTTTCTTCTACTGGCGGGGGGGGGGGGGTCAGATAGGAAGTTTTTAAGAGCCTCGAGGGCCAAAAATTAAATTTAACGATAGGATGGAATTTATCACCTATTTGTTAAATTAAATTTTAATTAAAGAACAACAAAACAGTTAATCATTCTCAAAAAATAATTCTTAAAACACACACAGGGATATGAGTACACAATTCTGGACATAATATTTGAAATAATACACATTGAGGCTGCTATTTTAAAATTTCAAAATTTAATTACAGACACGTCTTCTCTATGACAGCAATTATAAATAATTTTTAAATGTACCTAAATGAGAGTAATGAAACTGTTTTCAGACTAACAATAAGTTAATTTGTAGTTCAATTTTTATTTCACCTAATATTAAAATGTCTCTCAAATGTTCATCAAAGTTACATCTGTACTTAGACTTCATATACTTCATTTTCGAGAGTCTGTTCACAGCTATAACTTGTACCAAATATTGACAAGAAACTTGTGGAAAAGTTTTTAATTTTTGGATAAAGGTCCATTGACAGTTGTTTGTAGAGTTCAATCAAATTTCTTTCTTCGATTTTGTCCAGCACTACATCATCAACTTTGAAGTCAATAATTTCCATTTATATAGTTACCGGGACTTACTCTATATTACATGAAAACCGGTTCCGAAGATTCTTAACTTCCTGGAGTTAACATCCAAGTCAGCGAATATATGTTTGAACTGCATTTTCAGTTCTGAATAGATTTCCAAACAAAATGAAAGTGGGAACTGAGAATCTATTTCAGCACTTACTTAGGGTAGTGAGAAACTATTTAGTAGCGATCTCTTTTCTAGAAATAATTTCTGCCTAAATGCCTAGTTACAAACGTATATGTCACATGACTATTTTCTCCTTGCATTTTCTATTAATTTCATTTACATAAAGAGCAATAACTGAAATGAAAGCCTGTTTCCATTTCCACTCTCCGTTAGCACATTATTACGTTGTCTCTTTTGTCTGCCAGGAATATTTCATTTCCTTTATGCACATTCAACTACCCAGGAAGTTTTCTACAACTCAGTCACTTTACAGTATGTTAGAGATGATCAAATTTCAGTGAAATGTTTCCTGCAGAAAAGGGTTGAACAGACGGTATCGTAGTCTATGTAAGCGGATAAAACTGACAATAGAAATCACAGGTGTCATCACAGAAGACATGTCCACTGATTTTATACATAGTGCCTGTTGATGAACACAATGTATTGCCATGGGTGTACTAATTCCATTGACTTCACACACTGCATGAAGTTTTACAAGAACACAAGTGTTTGTGCCACATACATTTCTTCCATCATTTGTAGTGACAAATGTTCGGACAAATTGAGATAGTACTTGCAGATTTCAATACTTCCTTGAAAACATCTTCCCTGTAGTATTTCCATACAAGCTAATGACTTAAACAATTCTTCCGTAACCTTAAAACTAGCACACCGATACCTTTTATAAACAATAACACTTGGGCTGTCTGTCACATCTGTTGACCTAACCAAAGTAATTGAAAATCATTCAAACTTTGAAACCATGTCAGTAAGTTGAGAGGAAATGTTAGAAGCTATTTCTTCTAATCTGCTTGCAACTGTGTTGAATGAAAGACTAATATCTGTGTATTGATTTTTTTCTAGAAAAATCTCTTCAGCAATTATTACAACATAATTTTTAACAAATCTTTCTCTATGTAGAATTAACAACAAAATTTTCTTTATGTAGGATTCATAATGGTACGACACACGTGACATGGCTGGTATGTGGACCAAAGAGTGTGCAACAATGATATACCAGTTTCTTGTATCTTGTAATTAAATATTACAGCCTGTCACCAATCAATTGAATTAGAGTATGCTTTGGATTGACAGGCCACGTAGAATACTGCATCTACATGACAGATGAATTATATCTCAAAACATTGACACCTACACTTCGATTTTTGTATAGTGTCCTTTGACAGTTCATCAGTTGTGACGGTGTCATGCAATCGGGAGCTTAAACCTCTTTACAGTGACGTCACTATGGTGACGATCAACCTCCCGATTGGATGACACCGTAACAGCTGATTTACGTCAACAGACCACATGTTTAAATCTAAGTATACGGACAGGCGACACGTCTTGATATCATGTTAATAACTTTCGCAAAAGCCGAACCTTATAACCTCCGTGAATTTTTGTGTCAGATGAGCAACGTTCAACTCTGACTGTAAGAAAGTACACAAATCCTTGCAAGCTGATTGCTTCAGAGCAGGTCACATGACGTGCCACAGCATGAGGCGAGAGAACTGTCACAAGTCACTGGGTGGTGTGAGATATACTCTTTGGTGTGAATAAAAAAATAAGCAAAAGCTTAAAGTATTTAGTGTTAGCATTAGCATTTTCTAACTAGTTTTAGCTTCTAGCACTAGCATTTTCTAGCTAAGGAGTGATTAAGCTTTTGCTAGTACTAGAAAGCTACAGCTGGAAAATTGTAGTACTTGCCAGGTATACCCAGGAGGCCGTGTTCATTGTTTATGTATACATTCGCTTATGTTCACGTTTTGAAGGTGTGAAGTTTATCACGTTTTAAGGTTTTACCTACAAGTTTTATGACTTTAAAGGTATTAAATAAGGAAAATTTAAGTGTCTTCCAATGAAGATGAACAAAATAATGATATTGACTATAATCAGGGCCGCTTTTTAACTATTAAAACAGTACAAAATACTTTTTAATAAATCACAGTTGCCATGAATTAAATTAGCTAAAGAAAAAGCCTTAACTTCATTAAGAGACAAATACAAGGAACAATTCGGGAAGGAAATAACGGAAAAACAACTTTAAAAAATTCAAAACATTAAGACAGATGTGAAAAGAAAAAAGTGATGTGAATGCAATAGGAAATAAAATTAATCTCAAAAGTAGGGAGTGTGATTTCTTGGATTTAATGAGCAAAGAAAGTAATCCAGTTTTGAACAAAGTTCCAGGTAATGTAGTACGTGCTACTATTTCATGCAATATGTTTCTATGTTATTTTATACTTGAACTGAGGTTAGGTTACGCTTCTTATACATAAAACAAATAAACTAAGAATTTTATGAGAAATGATTTTGAACACATTTTATACATTTCGTTTATTTTTAGGAAATATGACTGTAGGGATGATGCCTGAGAATTTATCATCCGAGCCTCAATTAAAAATTACTCAATCGAACCTCTTGGCGCCACGTCACAAGCGACAAAGAAAAACAAACACCCACCCAGAGTCTGATGAGACTGCTAACCTGAGTTTGCAAGAATTCAAAGGCTCGTACTTTTAAAGCAACTCACATTGGTGCGAAAACAAATCAAAAGAAGATTTGCTTATGTCAAGGTTAGAGCGCGAAGAAGAACCATTGCCTTCTATTGGCAACCAGATTTTCACATTTCAAGAAATTTGATTGTCCTACACTGTTACTTGAATTTAATACTATCAAGAAATAAAGATTTCAAAGAAAATTATTTTTGATTTTACAAGTGATAAATAATGTTCTTTATTTATTCTCTCTTTGTTGTCCTCTTCTACGCAGGTTCTGATCTAATACAGAATTTTCATTGTCGATGTTTATGTAGTCTGCATCTTCATTCTCAATTTCACATTGAAATTATTCTGGAATATCTTTCAAAAATTTAGCAATATTGTGCAGCACACAACATGCAATAATCACTGAAGGAACTCTTTCTAATTCTATTCTCATTTTGTACTCGAGCACAGGAAATCTCTCTTTCAGCTGCCCAAAACGTTCTATTATAACGCGCTCCTTAGCAAAGAGGTTATTGTATGCCATTTCCTCGGGTGTTGAAGGATTTCTATACGGTGTAAGCAACCATGGCGTTATGCCATATCCCACGTCTCCAAGTAACACTACGTCACTTTTTTGTTTGTTCATAAATTCATGAAGGTCAGATCGTTTATTTATTTATTTATTTTACGTCAAAAACAGTTAAAACTGCGTATGACGTGCTATGGGGAAAAGTGAATTGTGTGCACATTTTCAAAATTCTGTGATCCCTACACTAAGTCATATACTACTTAAATTTTGAAGAAAAAAAAAAAAACACCCTCCCATGTAATAAAATCTATTTTCAAGGATAAACAAGCAATAAATTTTGGCTATTGTGTTGTCCTTCGGAATGACCGTTGTTCCTGCCGTGACAACATGGAAATGATAATTTGAAAAACTGTATTTCCCACTGAATTCTCGAAGACGTGCACAGAAAATGAAGTTACATTTATGTCCAGAAACAAAACAAGGGGCAATCTCAGCATTTGCTCAATGGATCAGGGAAACTGGACGAAAAACCTGATCGAGATGGGGGTCATTGACCCGGAGGCTGTAGTACAATAGTTGTTACAGGTTCTTTATACACATTTATACAGTCCAAATGGTAAATAAAAGCATTATGTATCATTGTTAAAATTAATGTTACTTTTCTTGTGATGCTCAGTATAGTCTCTAATTGTATAGAAACAGTTATGCAGCAGAAACGATTTCACTTGGGATTTAAACTTTTCTATTGAATTTAATTGTTTAATGTCATCTGGCAAAGTGTTGTAAAATAATGTACATGTATTGTATGCGAATTTTTTGTATTGAGCTGTTGATACTGACACCTGATGAATATGATTTCTACGTCAAGTGTTATAGTAATAGACATCGGCATTTTCTGAAAATATATTCCTGCCCTTAAGCAAGTCATTTTTGACAAAAACCACTGATTCGTAAATAAACAGACACGGGAACGGTAAATTCCTAGATTAATGAAGAGAGGCTTACATGAATCACGTGGGTGGGATTTGGATTTTATTCGTACAATTCGTTTTTGTAATCTAAAAGTCTGGGAGCTATAAGATGTATTTCCCCAGAATATTATGCCATATCTCAGGCGGGTATCAACATTCGCGAAATATACACAACGAGCAGTATGAGCAGTATAGGGCGTCAGGTGTAGATGAATTGGTAATTGGTAATGGGAATGGGAAAAACGGGAGTAGGTTCAGAGGAAGAGGCAACAGGGTTCGAAATAAGGGTGGGGGGTGGAGAACGTAAGGAAGGTGAAAGGGATGGATTTTTGGCAGGAGACTGCGTAGGCAGTAGACTGCTTGAGTATTTGACTGTTGTGTACAGATCCGAGTCACTGAGCATCTACACTAGTGAACCCTTCATTCGCATTGCATATAGCTTGAACGTTTATGCTTGCAAAATGGTTACGATTTATGTTTTCATCACCGTGATAAGTCTGTTTCTTTATTGGGGCGTGAGTGCAATCTATAATGCCAATTGCACATGGGAAACGATATCGTTCTGCTCACTGATCCCGAGCATGGTTCATGTGCGTTGGAAACTTACTCCATTCGTGAGCTTTCTCTAGAATTTTATTCATTACAAATGTTATAGTTTTGCGAACAGTTGTTTGGTGTACGCCCTCTTCTCTTGCTACACCTGCTTGAAAGCCAGGGTCACTAACAAAGCGAAGAAATATTTGCATCTTCTGATAACGCTCCACCTCTCGTTTTGTGTGACTTGCCTAGGAAATAATTAGCTACCCAATGCACATTTTCTTGATTAAACCGATATAAGGAAAAACCAATCATTTTCGGCACATTCCCTTCGCTTGGAATAACGATTGCGAGATCGAAAAGCAGCCATTTAAAAAAATAAAAACACACTTCAAGAATGCCAATACACTGTACTGGCATACTAGAAAAATGATCAGCTTTTGCTTAAAAAAGAAAAGCTTTAGTTGATCTTTATTCACACCTTTTCAAGCATTTGCTGGAAACTTTAGCTTTAGCAACTAGAAAATTCTTTTGCTAATAAGTACTAGCTTTTGCTTATTTTTTATTCAACTTAAACAAAGCTTTTGCTTAAAATTACCAGTCAAAGCTTTCGCTTACTTTTTATTCACACCACCCACTGTCACGAGTCGCTTATACGCCGCAGGTACTGTAAATTAATTTTTCAAAGAGAGGAAACTCATCTAGAATACCTTAGACGGCCCTCATAACCGTCGAGTTATGGCTGGAATAGCCCAAGGATCAATTCTGGAACCACTCACAGAATATCGCCTATGATATACTTTAGAGGCAAGCACTGCGATAGAGCTCCAATGGAAACTCAAGCAAGTTGTCAGACGCGTAAAGGCATGGATGGAAAACTACGGACTCGGAGTAGCTACAGAGAAGGCGGAGCTCGTCCTCTAGACAAAACAAATAAGTTGTTAAATCCAATGGGGCAATAATTCACGATGGCATCATTGAGGCGATATTCGCGAAGAAAAGTTGTGCGGGATAGCCACTTTTATTGTAAAGGTACTCAGCAATAAGAATGCAGAGGAGAACCCCCGTCTACTATTTACGACAGGGAGAAAACGAAGCAGTAAGATGGCTAGACGTCCTTGAGGACAAAAGGCAAGACACCGTTTTGAAGTAATGGGAAAGCGGTTCCGGAACGGATCTCCGACTACGGAAAAGGGTTCGTGGTTTTAGTGGGTGATAGTCCCACACTCTGTTCAAGTGCGGTTGTTCCTGAATGTTAATTACAATTCCCATTTCCCTCGTAAAAGGGCGATAGCTGTAGACGTGGGAAGCTGAAGTGCAATACAGACATATTGAACTTTGGCGTGTGTCAATGACACCCACCCCGACCAGGATCTGTTCTCGTAATTCTCGAATTTGTTAGGAAAAGAGACGGGTAGGGATTCCGGAAGCCAAGAAAATGTACGCAGATTATACTTCTCCCCTACAAGTCACTCACAATTTTCACTACTTTTTGACCATAATTAAAATATAATCAATTTCAAGGAAAGTGGTCCAAAGAAGGGAACGGCTCTCGAATGGGTGAGAGAGTTGTGTGGACAAGAATGAGAGAAGATTCTAATTTACATTTATTTTCTTGATAAATATGTAAACCAATGTACTGTCGTGCCCATTTATAGTGGCTATTTGTTTCATGGTGTGACATCACTTTTGATATTTTGAGGAGAGATAGGAAGAGAAAATAAAGTGTCACTCATACTACTTATTCAAAAATAAATGCCCGACATCAAATTCAAGCATGTATAAAAAGTAATAAAATACCTTGGAGACTGCCCTCCATCAAGGACTTTGCAAGTATACACACATTTCTTCTCAGGATCACGCAAGCTTCCGTACACACGAGTTGAGCAGAATCCCACAGGAAAAATATAGTCTTCTGTATGATATCCTGGACGATCAGATACGACCTGAGGAAAATGGGTTAGCATTTGTGAAAAATCAGTATAATTAATCTGAGTATACACAGAAGCCTTTCTTCTCTTTAACATTAGTTAACAAAACATGTTTGGCACACAAGAAATATGACCTCATTCAAGTACAGTTAAATCTCAAGCGATCACTAATTGTTCCTGGAAAAAATGGACGTCACTAGTAGTGGGAGCGTCTTAATCAAAGGTTAAGGGGAGCGAAGATAAGGTATAATCATGCTAATTGCTGTAAAATAGGGTATGTTTACGGTAAAATCATGTTATCATAAAATACAAAATGCATACTTAAACAATACATATACATACAAATAAATACTCGCCACAATTTTAGTCACTTTTTAGACAAAAAATACTTTGAAGAGTTGCTTGTTTAGAAGAGTTTATATACTTTTCACCTGCATAGATTCCAAAACTTCACAATAAAGTATGATTTATAATTTTATTAAATATGTATCCTGCCGCACGTAACGTCAGCAAGTATTCTAAATGAAGCATTTTTCGTTTTCTAGTTTCACATTCCTTCTCTCGAGTAGTGTCAAACAACCTTGCCCTCGTGAAGGCACTATCAGACCCAACAAAACCAAACTCACAATAAAAATAGACAAACAAACTAGCAAATTGCAATTCACCATCTGCAGCAGGCCTGTTCTCAGACCAGACTAGTTTCCCGCTGTTTTGACTTTTTTTCTCTACGTTTCTACCATAGTTTACGAAGAATTCTTATACCTGACTGATTGTGCTTAAGAAATTAGATTAAAAATCAGATTTTGTATACAAAATAATGTAATGGAATGTAAAAATAATGTAATGGAATGTAAAAATAATGAGTTTTGGCAGAAAAAGTTACAATAGTATAAAAAGTCTAAACTAGTTCTACAACTGAACATAATTTGTCGCATTTTTTTAAACTTTTGCAATTTTCGAAATTTAAAGAGTTCAATGAAAATGAGAGCTGCGCCATTTGTAGGTATCCATTCCTCTAACCCTACACAAATTTAAAGAAAAAAATTGTAGCTGTTTTTGACATTTTTTAATAATTTGCGTTAACTTCAAACAGAAATAACGCGATCGCAATTTTTTTCAAACAAATTTACAAGACGAAAAGTACCTCCAAAAATCAAAATATCCATTTCAAACTCGCAGGGCCTTGAGTTGGGGAATATCAATTCTGAAAAAAATCGTCTGAACGCTCAGACGATAGTGTTGACCACGGACGGATGGAGACTTTTGCGAACCGATGTTTTCGTATCAAGGACACACAAAATGTGGATTCTGACTACATGTGTTAGAGGAAGTAATTTGCTACGTTAAGAAACGATTTACAGACGTTTCGTTGACCAGGGCGCCATAATGTTCTCTCAAAAATTTTCCGATTTCCACCGCAGCATTAAGTATTATCTCTTTACGAAGTATGTAGTAAGATGAGAAAGGCAAAACTGAGAAAACATCAGTCGCTGAGAGGCGTGTAATTAAGGTTACTTAAAGAGAAATAAAAAGTCTCCAAATAGTTCCCGTCAATTTAAATTTTAATGTTTTGATATTTTATTTTTTAATTATTTTAAATTTTATATGTACCCTTGGCCAAAGAAAAAATTGTTTCAATTCGATATTCGTAAGCGCGCCGACTAACACTGACAACCCGCTATCCGGGGGAGGGGCGCGTTGACCAATAATTACAACATTATTGTTTATGTGATTGGTGCAAAATTCCAAGACGCGGGAAAGACACTATCCAGAGCGGGACCTTGTTTGTTTACGTATGAGAGGAAATATCTTCATCTCTCCTTGTAGACGGACAGATTTTGCCTGCGCGTACATGACGAAAAAATATTTCAGAGCGAATTTTTCGGTCCAGAATTGGAATCAATATATTAAAAAATCAATGGACCAGTAAATATTTAGCACTTTAGCAAAAATTATACTAACGTATAGCACTCAATTTGCAACTCCTGTCAAACTATTTTGAAATATTCATCTCGGGGACAATTTGCGGTGTCTTTCCGGCCGTTCTAGCGCATATTTCGAAATTGTTTATAAAAAATTAATTGGTGCAAAATTGTTAATTCGCTGTTTTCGAATCTAGGGCATTGGGGTGCTTTAATATTTGAAAAAAGTTCGAAACTTTATAAATTTTCAAATGTGACATTTGCAAATTCTATCTTTTGTCGGAGTCCGCGTTTAAAGACGAAAAATCCGATCGGTGCTATCATATTTCGTTATCGAGGTATGTAGTAGTTTATAAGAAATTAGATCTTATAATCACGCCATTTTTGGCACTCTTTCCATTCGTTCTCCACACACAAGTATAGTGGAAAGACTGTTTGTGCAATTTGACATGGAATGGCTCGTATTTGAATTCGTTTCACTGTCACCCTTCCATTCTAGGCGCTGAGTGAACATCTGAAATACTAATAACTCTTGAAACCCTAATCAGGCAGACGATCATTTGTTTTAAAGTTCTTCAGCACTTGGATCAAAGACTGACCAAACTCGATTCGCTAGTGCATGGGTAGGCAGAGCGTGCCCTCATACTTAAAATTGTTTTTTAGAAAAGTGTGTGAAGTGCCCACTTTTTTCTGTGTATTTTATAGAAAATTGAATAAGGAATATGCCATTTTTTTTATTTTAATTTCTATCTCATCAAGTTTATATAGAAATTTTCATTTTTTTGAAAAGAATTACGTTTTTTTAAATGAATTTTTTTTGTTTTTTGAAAAATATATTTACAGGAGAATAAAACACACATTTGAAAATATTAAATGAATCAAATCAGGCATTTTTATATTAAGAACTTTTGGAAAAACAATTGACCATATTTTGTGAAGTACCCATAAATTCCAAAATTTAATATATTCACAAGTACACAAATAATCAATTTTGAGGCAAATAAACAAATGTGTGTCTTTTTTTTGATGTTCAGATTTAAGAAAAAATTATCACACATTTTTAAAAAAGTCGTGTGAACTCTTGTGCAATTTGACATGGAATGGCTTGTTTTGTAATGTCTCGCTTCGTTTGTCCTCTACAAACTGTGCCTCCAAACGAAATAATTATTTCTTAGAAAAATTATTATTAATTATTATGAAAAATTATTATTTCTTTGAAAAAAACTGGAGTTTATTTTATTTTTTTAAATTCAGAACAAGATAAATTTACAATCTATTTTACATTAAAAATAATTGATAAATATATAACATTTGTAGTTGATAATGACAATTTGCTAGTGAATGTATCCCAATGGTTCACCTCCTTCTTGAATCTAGTATTTAATTATTAATTTTTAATTATTCGATTTAATTATTTTTGGCTAACTAAATATATATTGACTAACTTGAGAATCTATAATGGAGTTGTAAGGGTTCTGGGTAATCGGGAAGTTTCTTCACTATTATCTAGGAGGTTGATGGCTAGAGGATTTGGGTGGGTTTCCAGACGTTGAAGATAACTTGAGCTGCTTGTTTCGATTTTTAAAAGACTGTTGGTACTTTTAAGTCTCTATGTAGCGTTGTGTTTGAGATGTACCATGGTACTGCAGCAATCCCAAGCATTTTGGATTGAAATCTTTGTAAAATTGAGAGATTTGATCTGCTTGCCATGCCCCAAATTTGGATGCCGTAGGTTCAAATTGGGATTATTGTTTTATAGACCAATAATTTGTCTAAGGATAGATTCGAATGGTATCCTAGTAGTCAATACAGTCTTTTCACTGGCATTTAAAGTTGCTTCTTCTTGGCTAGTATGTGGGAATTCCAGGTAAGCCGTGTGTCGAGATGAATTCCTAAATACTTCACACTTTCAACCTGTAAAATTGGTTTATTATTAATATATACGAAGGGGCATTTTTGTCTTCTCAACGTGAAAGCAATATGAGCTGACTTGTTTTCGTTAATTTTTATTTTCCACTGGACTCCCCATTCTTTGATCAATACTCGGTGTTCTTGTCGTTTTCTTGACGCTTCAATTGGGTCATCCATGGCTAATATGGCAGTATCGTCTGCAAATGTAGCTATTGTAGTTTTTTCACTTTCCGGTATATGTGACATATAGAGCTGGTATAACATTGGGCCGAGTACACTGCCTTGGGGTACTCCAGATTCGATTGGAAAGAAATTAGATAATTGGTTTTGATATTTAATTTGGAATGTTCGGTGGAAGAGGTAAAAACTGAAGATATTGAAGTATGGATTTGTTAGGGAGCGTTTGATTTTATAGAGAAGGCCATCATGCCAAACTATCGAAAGCTTGAGTGATGTCTAAAAACACTGCTGATCAGTATTGTTTTTCTAGGAATATTTTCTCTATTATTTTGGTAATTCTAATAATTTGTTCAATAGTAGAATTTGTTGCCTGAAGCCAAATTGGTGATCTGGTATTAGGCCACTTGTAAGGCAAGGTCTTAATCTGCTTAGAAGTTTTTCGAACGCTTTGGACAGAACTGGAAGATTACTTATAGATCGATACGATGAGGGTTCATGAGGAGGTTTACCTGGCTTTAAAAAGACTTGGATCTGTGCTACTTTCCACTGCGCTGGATAATGTCAGGTACTTAGGATACTGTTGAAGAGACCAGTGATAAATGCTGTTCCTTTGCGATGCAGTTCTTTTAGTAGTGACCCGGTAATGAGGTCATAACCAGGAGCCTTCTTGTTAGGCAATTCCTTTTTTAAAATTTTCAATACTTCTTTATAGGAAAAATATTTTTTTGGTAATGCCATTTGTGGGTTTATAATTTTGATTTTTCATTGACAAGTGATTCCGGGCGCGTCAAATGCTAAGATTAGTCCCGTAAGTGAAGTGCATGTTTTATCGCGGTGATCTTCCCCATTGGATGGTGAGATCCGGCGCCAACCTACCGTCGGATAGCAATGTTTTTCCTCTACCAGGTATCTCCTACTAGCTAGGCATGCTCCATTCGGGACAAGCTCTAAGCTCTTGACCGATGTTCCGGCATGTGTGGTAGTGTGGAGCATGTTAGTGTGTGTGTAAGTGGGGGCTGAGGATAGGACAAGGAAGAGGAAGAACAGATCGCGAGAGATCCGTGACCCGTTTGTAAGGGTACTACTACGGCATTCGCCTGGTATTGATCGATGAACCAAATAATTCGCTTAAAAGGGAACGATGAAAGAAATGTATGGGAATTCCTGGTGTACAATACATGCTCTTCAACTTGCAAGAGATTTTAATTTTTGTCATTTCAGTTGTTTTTTTCAAATGGTGTCTGCATGTAAGTTTCCGGTCATAAGCGCAATAAAATCTACGAAGGTATTTTTACTTGCATTTTTGTTTGGTTATTAATTTCATTGATTTTCATACATTTAGTTGACTTGGCATATTGGTAGATAGAAAAGAATTTACACTTTGTCATAACAATGAACAACATTAAACCTTCTTTAGATTTATAAACTAAGACTGTCCACTTCGATTGTCAAAAGTCAAACTTTACGAAACTGAGATCACCGTCGTAATAAGAGTTATTATGATACATACATCCATGCTTCATTACTATAAAAAATAATATTTTCTATAATTCAAGTAATATTAAAACATACCCACTGCATACGTACTATCAACATCCGAAGTCACCTTTCGCAAGACAGACAAATTTAAACGAAACCCCGTCTTCTCCAGATTTTCATCAGAATGAGTGTTCGTGGATACTCGTTTGCCAAAAAGGTATGCCTGCAACCTTGGTCCGAGAACAGGGTAGGAGCGACGCACTCTTGTCCAAACAGAAAGAGGCTAGGACGCACAGTCAAACAGCCGCTGTTCTGGTAAAACGCAGTAACGACGTAGGAGCAAATTGGCAGTCTGTCTAAAATACTTTCACAATTAAACGTTGAACAGATCATATATCCGTCGCCTCAGACCACAACCGATAACCGTCAGAGTCGAAAGTTCGCAAGATAATGAATTTAAGGCCGCAAGTTCATTTTGAAATATTTTCAAAAGAGAATGTTCAGTCATTAAATTTACTTACCTACAAAATTACTTCTGAATGCATTTGAAATTACTTCTAACGTGGTTTTAATTTCCTTGAGCTAACATTATCGTGCTAAAAATGATACCTCCATATCGGGAGAGAATGTATCACCTGAATTTGTTAAATGAGTTAAATGAAAGGGAAAATTCTTGCTATTCTGACTTTTTCTGGTTTCATCGACGAAATTCCGTATAGTTACTTCGAATTAAATTATTTGCATTCATTGTAACTTATCTTATCTTATCATTTGAAATGTTGCAGTGTCAACAATCTGAAGTAATGTACCAAAATTGCATTGGCTTAAGATTTGTTGTAAAAAGGATACGATAAGTATTGATGAGAGTATAAATTGTTTCTGGAAATTTGAAAGGTTTTGTTGCAACACATTGTTGTTGATTGTTTATAGTTTTTGTCAACTTCCAAAAATACAGTATAATGTAGTTCTCTTAGTACTTTGTCAAAAAACCATATCACTTTACAAAATTCCGAATTTCTGAATTTTTATTTCTGAAAACCACTGCAGGGCTGTTACGCAAGGATCATTCGAGATAACCAAGCGCGAGAATAAGATAAATTGTCCCGTTTCATTTCGTACTGCAATTAATGGTTAACACACTATAGTTGTGTGAACGATTAGTACACAACACACACTCCGTCTCTCTCTCTCTCCCTCTCTCACACACTCCGTCTCCCTCTCTCTCACACACACA
>BLKR01000100.1:757923-767923 GCA_011170035.1 Teleogryllus occipitalis | reverse complement strand
TCTGAGCTGGCTTTCAATAAATAACACTGAGCAATAGCATTTTTGTAACAAAGAATGTGAATGGTGTTCGTAGCCAAGACTTGGACACTGAATTCGAATATAAATTCAGTTTTTGTCTATCGGGCTGGGTTTTCTTGTGACACGCTACTCCTTATCTACTGAAATACTACGAAACGTTGCTAATTGGTTATTTTGCTGTAGCTTCATTAATTAATATGTAATTGTTCAGGAACAATTGAAATGTGTACTAGGAATCCTAAACAAGAAACTGAATTCCGAAAATTTACTTGTACGAAATGAATGTTTGGGGACAATACAGGGTCATGATCGAACAGAATCGCATATTGCATCTTCCCAGTTGCATCCCAACATTGAGAGATCTGATGGTAAATTGCACAAATTCGTTTTGTTATATCTATGGAGAATTAACTCTGAAAACGCGAAAACGGAACCTTCATCCTCTGACAAGGAAGAGTTATAAACTTTATTTGGGGTGTAAGGTTGGCGACCAGAAGAAGAAATTGGCCTCCCATTATATGCCGTGTTGTGTGTTACACTATGGCATGCTGGTTAAAAGGTTTACGACAGTTGCTCTTTGCTGTTCCCATGATTTGGATGGAATCAGCGGATCGCTTAACACTGTTATTTGTGGGATAAAAGTAGCTGGAATCATCTCAAAAACAAAGAAAAATGTGCAATATCCTAATTTGCCATTTCCTATAAGGCCACAGTGAAGAACTGCCAGTACCACTACCTCCTGAGAATGTGGAGTGAATGAAGATGAATGCTAGTGACGAACATTCAGAAAACAGATTTCGATGCTGACCTAACATTTCAAGCCTTCTGTGTCTGAAGTGAACCACATTTTTATCTGTAAGAGATATCAACGATCTCGTTCGTGATTTAAATTCATCGAAGCAACAGTCCAAGCTTTTAGCTTCGCGACTAAAAGGATAGAATCCTCTTTCCTCCAGCACGAAAGTATTTTTCGTGATCACCAAGCATTATTTACAAAATATTTCTCCATGAAAAATGATGTATACCTTTTTGTAATGATAACGAATCCATTATGGAGACTCTTCGCCATGGTTTCAATGTAACTGAATGGCGCTTGTTCGTAGTCTAGAAAAATAAGTCTGAAAGCATTACTTCTCCACAACGGGAACAAATTTCATTGTTCCGATTGTTCTCACAGTTAACCTGAAGGAGACCTATCATAACTTTAAACTGCTCCTCACACTTTTCAAATATGAGAAATACAAATGGAAGTGGATTTTGATTGATTGATTGAGTTTAAGGGCGCTTCAACGGCTAAGGTAATTTGCGCCCGTGTCAAATTATTTTAAGACCCGTGCATAATATTGCAGTTCCAAGTTAACAGAGAAAATTAAAATCTTTAATAGAAAGCAAAGTAAAACTGAGAAGGAACGTATCCTAATAAAAGGATTTGGCAGAAAATTGCCAGATAGTTTTTGTTTAAAATCTCGGCTAAAAGCCAATAATTGGCATTATCATCTTCCCTCAGATAAGGCTGTACAAGCCAGTCTCTCGCAAAAAGCCAAAAAGCTTGCAGAGAGAAGATTCGTCATTACTGAGAATCTCCGCAAGGGAGCTAGCAAGGTCATGCCTTCGACGGCTCTCTCTTATCTTAACACAGTGTAAGAGAACATGCTCCACGGTAAGATCTATTTTGCAGTATTCGCATATAGGGGGTGGGTCCCCGTGGAGGAGATAACCGTGGGAGAAATGGCAGTGACCGATCCGGAGGCGTGTTAAAATGATCTCCTCTCGCCGAGCATCACGAGATGAGGAAGACCAAGGATTTATGGAATCCTTGATTCTCGTGAGCTTATAATCTCAGTTATGCCACTCTGTTTGCCATTCACTGCGGATAGAGCGTTTTATAAACAGCTTAGTGCCTTCCGTGGGGACTGTGAAGATGTCCAATTCTCTTTTCTTCGAGGCAGACTTTGCTGCCTGGTCAGCTATTTCATTTCCTCTTATTCCCACGTGTCCAGGGAGGGACCCAGCAAAAGTCTAAAATATAGTGGCGGACCAAGAGATGGTGGATTTGCTGTTGGATTGTCATTGTCAGTGGGTCACAAGACGAGATGGATTCAAGAGAGCTTTTTTAATCACTGCAGATCACTACTTTCTTTATTGACATCGATCCAGCATATTTAAGTGCCTCCAAGAGCGCATACTTTTCTGCGGTATAGACGCTGCACGAAGAGTCTAGTCGAAAGCCTTGCGTGGATCTACTGCAGTAGTAGGCACATCCGACTTTGCCGTTTTGGGAGGAGCCATCGGTGTAAATAAAGAAATGGCCAGGATACGTAGATTTTATCGTCTCAAATTCCGATAAGAATGTACTGGGGGGAGTTAAGGATTTAGGAAGGTTAGACAGTCTAAGATCTATTATCGGCCGGTGTAGTTTCCAAGGGGAAACAAGGTTTCTGGGGGGGGGGGGTCACAGGGTTGGGTAGTTTTATATGAAGCTTCTGTTAGAGCATACGGAGACGGACACCCAGGGGATGGGGTAATGACGGTCTAAGCGCATATGAAGTCAGGTGGGTTGGATGGAGGACTGCTTGACGCGAGGGAGTATCAACATTGGATAATTTCGCGCCATAGGAGGCAATCAGAATATCCCGTCTTCGGCTCAGGGATGGTTCTCCAGCCTCGGCCAAGAGGCATTCGAGGCGACTCGTGCGGTAGGCGCCTGTACTAATCCTTATGCCAGCATTGTGTATGGCATTTAATGGCCAGAGGGTTGATGGAGACGCTGACCCATACACTATGCATCCGTAATCCAAGATAGGGCGGATGAGCGTTCTATATAAACGCAGAAGACAAACACGGTCTGCGCCCCAAGAGCTACCAGTAAGAGTGCGAAGGAGATTCATAGGTGATACACATCGGCCCTGTAGTTTACGGATGTTTTCGCCAGGTTAGGCTCTTGTCGAATGCGAGTCCAAGGAAGGTTGCGGATTCAACGAATGGAAGCTGCTGTCCTCCAAGAAAAAGGTCGGGGTGATTATGGAGGTGACGGATTCTGCAAAAGTGCATGCAAGTGGTTTTTGTGGTAGAGAACTTGAATCCTGTTTCTTCGCTCCATTCCTGCAGTTTGTTGAGCACAAGTTGCAGTTGCCTCTCAATAACGTGCACGCTCTTGGAGGAGCAAAAAATTGCAAAATCGTCAACGAACAATGATGCTTTCACAGGCTCCCGGATAACTGATGCAATACTATTGATAGCAATGGCAAACAGAGCGACGCTCAAAATTGATCCTTGGGGAACACCGTTTTCTAACTGGTGACTAGAGGATAACACGTCGCCAAGGCGGACGCGGAAAGATCTTGATGAAAGAAAACCTACTAGAAACAAAGGGAGCCATCACCTAAGGCCCCAAGTATGCAAGGTGCGAAGAATACCGTACCTCCAGGTGGTGTCATACGCTTTCTCTATATCGAAGAAAATTGCTACCAGGTGCTGACGTAGCACGAAAAAAGTGGAAATCTGCGTAGCGAGGGTGACTAAGTGGTCCATGGTCGACCTGTGCTTCCTGAAGCCATATTAGAAAGGTGTAAATAGGTGCTTTTGTTCCAGGAGCCAGACCAGACGTGTATTTACCATTCGCTCTAAAAGCTTGCACACACAGCTTGTGAGCGAGATTGGGCGGTAACTTGAGGGGGTTGTTCTGTCCTTTCCTTCTTTAGGGATTGGGAGAACGATGGTTTCACGCCAAATCCTTGGTATAGCATGTTCAGCCCAAATCTTGTTGAAAATGCTGAGGAGAAACGAACGAGCGTTTTCAGGTAGGTGTTTCAACATTTGGTTATGTATCTGGTTTGGTCCTGGAGCAGAATCTTTCGCACAAGCGAGGGCACAGGAGAGTTCGTCCATGGAGAAAGAGGCATTGTAATCTTCCTCCACGCGACTCCAGAAGTCTAATTTACAGTTTTCCATTTTTCTTTTCGTGTTTTCAAAGCCAGAAGAATAGTGTACGGAGCTGGAAATTTGTTCGTAATGAGAGGCCATTTCTTCAGCAATTTCTTGTGGAGAGGTTAGGAGATTGCCATCTTAATATCAATACAAGCAAAAGTCGAATTTCCTTGTACAAAATAACCTGTCACTGGACTCACTCTGGTTTTGAGCAGTACATGTAAATATTCTTTTCTACAGAGTTCTCTCGATTTTGAGTCTGTAATGCTAAATTTAAAGACAAATACAATAATACAGATTATTTTCTTTTTGAAGTTTTTATAAGGGACAATAGTGTAAGGAACATCCAGGAGGATGCACACCTGGATCGTGCGAGACTTACTCTCACTAAAACCACAAACCCTTTTAATTAAATTGAGATCCACTCATAAAAGGCTGTAGTTAAAACAGAAAAATACCATAATAGAGGACATTGAGTACTGACAACTTTACATCAAACTGCACTCATATTTTCAACAGCCATAACACAATAATAATATAAATAATATAAACACAAATCATTCATATTTTCAACAGACGAAATGAGATTCTACAGTGCTATTCTAAATTTAATACCTAAAATTAACATTTAAAAAATATTAAGATTTACATACTTCAAATAATTTATTCTTGGTTCTCAAACTGACAGATCATCATGTTTCTTCTTACAAATGTTCAATGTGACTTACGTTTGTAACACGGCAGATATCCCATCTGTAAAAAATTTCTTCCCAGATGCGCGATCAATTATTATGTAAAGAAGGTACTGGAATGTATGATGATGATGATGACGTAATGACGAAACAAATAAAATAACTAGGTCTGTAATTTATAAGCATTTGCATATTTTTTTCTGTTAACTAAAACATCCTGCTTCAACAAATTGTACATGTTTTCAGGTATTTGTCTTTCTTCAATTTAAGCTATTTTTATTTCACATACTTTTGCATATATCACCATAACTGCATATTTGGGCCATATTTGCATATTCTTGTTGCATATTCACCCCTCATATGCAAAAAGAGCATATTTACCCTTCATGGCGAAGTATTTCAATGAATCAATAAGTGTTCTTTGGCCGAGCGGAGTTCAGCATGAAAAGGTTCTACTATTTCCATCGATTGGTGCTCCTTAAGCATTCTAGATCCAATTCGAGATTATGATGCAGTAAATTTACGATATTTGAGAAATAATATATCTTTGACCCCAGTGAGCTGATAAGTCAAAAAAACTTATTTTATCAGGGGAACAAAAAACAACTTTAAACTAATGCTATAAATAAGGGATTAATGACATTCAAACAAAACCTATACAAAAATAGTTTTGTTTGAATATCACCTTCATTTGAATATTATTAATCCCCCGATTTAATTTATTTAAACGTTTTTTGCTCTCCTGTAAATTTAAATGTTTATGACTTATCAGCTTATTCACCGGGATTGAAGATATTTATGTTCATGAATGTACATGCATCATTGATAAATGATAAGGAATTTGTGTTTTATATCTCTGGAAAAGACGATGCACTTACATATATTCAAGTACCATACTATAGTTTGGTTGTAAACATGACCGTAGATATAGATCTTAAATTTATTTATATCTTGGTCATAGATAAATCAAATGAACAAAAAACGTATGTTAAGTTAACAGAACAATTGCGATTCAATAAAGGAGATAAAATAAATTAGTGAATTAGTAAATATTTTACACATATTCCAATTTCTCTTACATTATCTACTCAAGGACTAATTCATATCAACCTTCAAAAATGAGAATATTTTTACTTCATAAATGGATACCTATTGTTTGAAATGTAAACAAAATACCAATACGTTTCAAATTAATCAGGAAGCGACAAAAACTGGAAGACCTAGAATCGTTGGTATATGTGCAGTTTGTGGGAAGAAAAAAAAACTAAATATTCGAGAAACTATTATTGATTGATTACATAAATCTAGGCGAGAATATTTTCCACGACGTCACATTGTAACATTAGGAATTGATAAATTACGGCAAGTTGATTTAGTAGAAATGAATTCAGAACATTTAAAAGGTATATCAAAAATAAATAACATATATGCTTATATTTTAACAATTATTGATGTATTTTCAAAATTGCATGGGCCTTACCAGTAAAAAGGAAATCAAGATTAAATGTAAGTACAGCTATGCATAATATATTTTAAAAATAAGAGAATACCTAAATATTTACAAACAGATCATGGTAGAGAATTTTATAATCAAGATTTTCAACATCTTTCGAATAGGGCCTAAATTTTAATGGCAAGTCATATTTTTTCTGAACCTCCGGGAGAATTTTAAAACAATTTATGCATGAATCCAGATATTGTCGATTACAAAAACCTATTTTTATTTAGCATATAAAGTCATATTTACACCGTTTTTAGTAGAAGGTCATATTTTGGCCAAATTTGGCCCAAAATGCACACATGTCATATTTTTAAGGACAAGAATAAAAGGCTTGAAAATGTCTCTTGCATGACAATGTATCAGGTTATATTGTCACAAATAAACTCAACAATTATACTACAAAGAATTATTTGAAACGTAAGTCAATTTGAACGGAGTGAGTTGGGTCGAGCTCGTGGTCATGTGGCTGAAAAGGTGTACAACAAATTGGTGCATGTTCTTCAGCAAAATCTTGGATATTCTACAATGTGCAAAATTAGCAATAATTACTGGAAATGCCACAAAATTTGAAGACAATGAACCAAAGCTGCTCTGCAGTGACATCGTCGCCTTCAAATATGCTCCTGTGACATCATGTGATGCGGAGAGGAGCTTTCCCAGATACAACACTATCCTCAATGACAACCGTTGGTCTTTTAAGATGGAAAACCTGTAAATACACCTTGGGATCCAATGCAACTCACTAGAAACTGAAGACTGAGAGGAAATTAGAAAACCTTAAACAAGAAGTATATAGTAGTAAAGCAAGACATTTTGTTTGATGGGTTTTATTGTACTGTACTTTATTTGTTTTACAGACACAAGCATGTTAAAATCATTCATTCTAATCCAATTGTTTATCATCTTGAAGATATTCAAGGATCATTTCATGAATACGAATTACAATAAACCAAATATCCAGATATCTATTAATAGAAAAGTATTAAAACAAAAGGAAATAAAGAGTATGTAAAACAGTTAGGATTTGATCAAACTCATAATTCGTAGATAGAAAAATCGAATATAATATGAAACTAAATCGAGGCACTGTGATTCCAGCGCCTCAATTATTCAAGCATTATCTCTAGTCAATACGTGTTTAAAGAATTTGCAAGTATCGTTGAATTTTATGATAAATGCAATACTATTTCATAATGAAATTTAGGGCCTCCACATGTGGAGGATCATTATTATTTCTATACTATAGAAAAAAATTTTTATTCATTATTATGATATAACTGGTTAATTTTTTGCTGCCCGAATTCGGCCTGAACAAAATATTCAATTATTATGAAGTAAAACTAAAGAATTAATTCAATATTATAAAAGCTTTTGCCCGAATTCAGGCATCGCTATGTTGTATTATTAATCCAAAAGGATGAGATTATTTCTTGATTTATAAGTCTATCCACACATGTCGGAATTCACTTTACCTAAAGGATATTATTTCTGAACCTGTTTTACCTATAACTGATGCCCGATTCGGGGGGTGGTTTCATTTGTTCATTGATTTTTAATTCTTTTGTCACTATTTCTGCATCTATTTCAATATCTATTTGAGAATTAATATTTTCATTATCAATTTTATCTCCAATATCATCTATATGAGAGATTGATTGATTGTTAATGATTCCGGGCACGTCAACAACGGAGGTCGTTAGTCCCATAAGTGTAGTGCATGATTTTCATCGGGAGGTGGCGGTGTCTCTTCCCCCACTGGATGGCGATATCCGTCGCCAACCTACCGTCGCCTAGCAGGGTTTTCCCCAACCAGGTATCTCCCACCACCCCAGCCGGAACAAGCTCTAAGCTCCCGACCGGTCTCCCGGCATGAGTGGTAGTGTAGTGCAAGGCGTAAGTATAATTATTCTTACACCATTGTGTAGTGCATGTTAGTGTAAGAGTGTGTGGGGATGAGGATAGGCCAAGGAAGAAAAGATAGCGTGCGGTGCATGACCCGTTTGTTAGGGTACTGCTCCGGCATTCGCCCGGTGTTGATTGGAGAAACCATGGAAAAATACCTATCAGAGCAGCCGGACACTAGAATTCTCCTCCAGACAGCGACTGAATTCGACCTAACTGAAAAGTGTCGAAAATCCTGCCGTCCTGGGACTCTAACCTCGGACCTCCCGGTCAGAGGCACTGCAGTGACATCAGTTGATGCACTGAGCCACCGCTCCTGGTATCTATTTCGATATCATCAATTATAGTACTTTCATCATCAATTTTATTTCCAATGTCTATTTTGATTTGCATTTCTGTGCCAAAGCTATCAGTGCGTTGAAAAATGTACATGCCAATTGTCCAATGTTGCTTTACAGCAGTGCTGGCAACAACACGCTGTAGCGCAAGCCGCCGCCTCCGCCGCTGGCGGATCGTATTATTTATCAACTTTTAATAATTTTACTTTCTCGCATACTGCTTACGCACATTATTGTAAGGCTAAAATACACTTCGGATATGTTCGTGAATACACGGAATACCTTATAAACTGCATTCAATGCCTGAAATAAATTTTCATTCAGTTTTGAATAAAAAATCTATTTGATACGCGTCGTCATGGAAGGTTAAAACATATCACAATTTCATAATTTTTATGTTTGAAACCATTCATTGTTAAATAATATCAGTGGCATCTGGAAGATCATAGCAGACAATTGTTTTGCAAATACTTTTCAATCATTAAGTTCATCTTTTAAGAAATACCAAATTTTGATTCACATTACCCCATTTTCCAGTATATTTCTAACAGTTTAGCAGAAAATTATAACTATGTAAGTGTGGAAATTAAACTCCCCCTCTCAAAATAGACATCAACAAATACAATTTTTATAATCTATCACAAAATAAATCAACAAGATGAAGAAATGATAATTAACACAATCCACAAACTCACCTCACCCAAACTATGTACCGTTGGACCACCCAATATTATCGGGAAAACAGGTCTTCCAGCAACATCCAAAGGAATAGGTTGGACTAGTTTCTTTGCTTTTGCTACAGCATAACTTCTTTTATTCTTACATGATCTATTACCATCTAAACAAATTGAAACTAAGTGTAATGCATATATAAGTGTATTTCATAAGCAAATAAATGATTCCATAAACAAATAAAAATACAAACCTGGAGAATCAACATTGTTTTTCTTTCTGGCAAAGGTTTTTCTCACAATTGTTTCCTGACCATGAATGGAAACAGTTTGTGAATGTGGCTGTGTACATGGAGACTGGAACTGATAAGGAATCGAATCTGAGAAAAACACATTGCACTATTAATACAGTGAAACAAGTATTCATTATGTGACCAGAGAGCTCTTTCAACTTAAGACCATTATTTTATCAATTAAAAACCTAGATAAATAATGCAAAATTTTATAAAGAATGTGTATTTGAATGGGATGTGGCTAGTGCTTGATTTCTTGTACAGGGGTCCCAATAATTATTAGCCGTTATATAAAATAAAATAGGTTTTTGAGTCAAATTGTATCGAGCAAAAAAATACAAAGTATATTAAAAGTATATTAAATTATATTAGGCACTAACAAAGATAAGCTACTTCAGCCAAAGCAAACCTCCAGCTACTCATAAAAGTTCATATCTTGAATTTGGTAAAAGTGTGCCTCATTTGTTTTTGCCCCAAGCCCTTCATAAACGTTTCGACTCTCTGCACGCTTTCTTGAACTCTGTGGGGAATGTAGTTATTCGAACAATCGTTTGAATGCTCTCAAAGCAGTAGGCATCCTAGACATCCTTATATAGTAATCAAGAAATCCATCACAGTTACCATCACTCCATGCGTCTTGGTCTCCTCGTGGGAATCC
>BLKR01000100.1:600000-757823 GCA_011170035.1 Teleogryllus occipitalis | reverse complement strand
CACACACACTCTCTCTCACACACTCTCTCTCACTCACACACACACTTTCTCTCTCTCACTCACACACACTTTCTCTCACACACACTCTTTCCCTCTCACACACACACTCTTTCTCTCTCACACTCACACACACACACACACTCTCTCACACTCACACACACACACTCTCTCACTCACACACACACACTCTCTCACTCACACACACACTCTCACACTCACACACACTCTCTCACACTCACACACACTCTCTCACACTCACACACTCTCTCTCACGCTCACACACTCTCTCTCACACTCACACACACACACTCTCACACTCACACTCTCCCTCTCACACTCTCCCTCTCACACACGCCCTCTCACACACGCCCTCTCACACACGCCCTCTCACACTCACACTCTCTCACTTTCACTCACACTCACTCACACTCACTCACTCACACTCACTCACTCACTCACTCACACTCACTCACTCACTCACTCACTCACACTCACTCACTCACACTCACTCACTCACACTCACTCACTCACTCACACTCACTCACTCACTCACACTCACTCACTCACCCTCTCACACTCACTCACTCACCCTCTCACACTCACTCACTCACCCTCTCACACTCACTCACTCACCCTCTCACACTCACTCACTCACCCTCTCACACTCACTCACTCACCCTCTCACACTCACTCACTCACCCTCTCACACTCTCACTCGCCCTCTCACACTCACTCACACTCACTCACTCTCACTCACTCACACTCATTCACTCTCACTCACTCACTCACACTCTCACCACCACACCTACTCACACTCACTTGTCCACACTCACTATTCACCACACTCACTTCATTCACTACACTCACTCATTCACTCACACTCACTCACTCACTCACACTCACTCACACTCACACTCACTCACACTCACTCACTCACACTCACTCATTCACTCACACTCACTCATTCACTCACACTCACTCATTCACTCACACTCACTCATTCACTCACACTCACTCATTCACTCACACTCACACACACACTCACACACACACTCACTCACACTCACACACACACTCACACACACACTCACTCACTCTCACTCACACTCTCACTGTCACTCACTGTCACTATTTGACACAGGATCTATATAAGCTATATTCTTTACTGCTGTGTGTTTTCTTATGACGACTATTACCTTTTTACCCACAGTCCTATCATGGAATCAAAAAAATTCTCTCCGTTTCTCTCTCTCAATTTAAATAAATAGAGCTGGTACATATAATTACTCTTTAATAAATTCTTTGTTAAAAATTATCATTATATATTACAAAAAATATTGGCACTTTTTTTCAAAATAACAAGCTTCAAATATGCACTTCAATTTCTTGAGTATTAACTCTTTTTATTGGAAGATTATTTCAATATCCATAATGCTGAATTGATATTATATTTAGATTTTATGATCTTGTGTCTGACAATAAGCGCAATACTTCACGAAACACGGCCTGAGATTTTGCTTTGTGTGACTTGCTTACACTAGTTATATAGGGGTCTGACGAGATGAGAAGTCTGTGAACAAGATCCAAATTCATACTTCTTCTTAAACATTTTTGGGTAGAACTTTCCACAAGGCACGTATTTCCTTGTTTCGGACCTCCTGTGTCTCATCAGAGTGTTACACAATTGGGTAATATGCAGGACTGGAAAATATCTTTTAAATCTACTAATATTTTGTGCACTGTAGCTGGCATGCTATACCACTGATATTTTTCTAAATATATGTTTCTGGTTAATGCACATATGTCTCAAAAGTTTGCTTATTTATTTCATCTTCAGATGAAGGAGCCTGTAGAATCACTCCAAATCTATTTATAAGATCTTCATACATCCCAGTGATCCACTTTTAGATGGGTCTCCGAAAAACCTTGCTCTATTACCGTCAATAGTGGTTCCTGAAGATTTTTAAGGAATATTAACTAACAATCCCATTTCTATTCTAAATCTCTGCTATATTTCTTTTTTTAACATTTACTTTCTCTTTGTCGACATAGCTTCTAATAGCCAATTTTTTCACATCTAAGCGATAAGCAATGTGAAGAAGGCACTCAAAACACAATATCCAGGCATGCACAGGGGACAAACCAAAACTCAGTACATCAGGAAGAACTATTTCTGCACATAATGTGTCACTGTTCATGTCTTTTGGCAATACGCCGCAACTGGTACATAGACAATGTACTACATATTTTGTCGACCACCGTTGGGTTTGATGTAAATAGTAACATCTTCAATGTTCTCTATTTTAGTGGTCACAAGACATTTTTCTTGAGGTCGAATTTTCTCCACTTCCTCTTCAATAAGTGATCTGGGTTCTTTAACAAATATATTTTTGTTAACTACGTCGGTAAACACTTCCTTAGCTCCTTAGCTACCAACCATCTAAACAACCCATTAAGAGCACGTCCATAGCAACGGCTGTAAAAATGCTCGAAAATCCATTAAAAAATATTTTAGCGGATATTTTTTCGTCCCATGTCCTTTTTATTTCATTTCGTCCCCCATGACCCTTTTGTCTCCCATTTCCCTTTGCACCTGGGCTAATTTAGTCCCCCTCAACCGTAAGTCCCCCTCGACCGTACGTCCCCCACGTCCGTAAATTCCCTTCGCCCATTTGTCCATCACGTCAGACAGTGCATCACATTAAACAGTGCAATTGCCAGTATTCATTTCAAAAGTTGGAAGAAAAAAAGGTGAGCCATTGTTGAGAAAATGGCGTTTGAGTGTTTCTGAAGATGGGGAAATTTGAGCTCATTTAAAAAAAAATGTTGAGTTTCTGAGAAACTTTATATGACATTATTTGAAGCACATTTACTCATAAAAATAATCATGTGAAGAAACTGCCTCTAAGGTAAATATTGACAAGTCAAAAAAAATTTTGTAATTTTTGTAAAAAAAGAATAGAGCAATATGGCGTTTATGACATCATATAGGGTACATTTGGCATAACCCCAACTAAAAATTTAAAGAAAAATTTGGAGCTGTTTTAAAGAAAATCTTTTTCTAGTTATTTTTTAAAATTGCAAATATTGCACGAAAACTACTAAAATTTTCAAAAAATCTACATGACCTTCATCAAAGAACTATTTATGAACAACAAATTTCATTTGAAGGAAAAAATATCTTCAAATTTGTAGTTGTAAGAAGACACTGAAAAAATTCGAACTTTTGCAATTTAACTGAGTAAACTGAGAAAACAAATTTCAGAGTAAACTGCGAAAAATCAACCTACGCCACCTTTATAAGTGTATTTTACATTATTATAAGCGTATAAATTTATTTTGGAAGTAAAATGTTACGATAATTGACGTCACAAGCTTTTGAAATATCTAATACTAATCCAATATGTGCTTCATTTTGATCCAATGACGAGGTGACATCTTTAAGAAAAGAAAATATGTCTTTTTCAGTAGATTTTGATTTTCTGAATCCATGTTAGCAATCTGAAAACATGTCGTGTTTACCAAGAAAGGTTTCCATTTCCACGTAAAAAAGTCTAATATTTTTGAAAAAACTGACAGAAGAGAAATGGGCCGATAATTTTGAATTTCATTTTTGTTGCCTTTTTTGAAGAGCTGCTTAATCTTAGCTGTTTTGAAAATATCTGGAAACGTTCCGGCATATAAAGATGCAGAAAATATGTGAGTTAATAATGGCAGGCACACAGGTCTTTAACAAAGAATCCAGGAATTCATCTAAACCGGCCGAATATTTATTTTTTTGTTTAACGATTATTTTGAGAATTTCATTGGAAGAGGTTCCGAAAACGAACATTGTGTCTAAAATTTTGGGGGAAATGTCTGATATTGAATTTTGTGGCGTAAGTGAGATCGGCAGCAATTCTCGAAAAGTATTGGTGAAAGAGACTAGCCACTGTTGCCGGATCGTTTACATTTATATCATTATATTTTAAAACAGCATTCTCTACAAGGTTTCTAGTTGATTTGGTCGTAATTTTTATTAAATTCCACATTGCTTTTGTTTTGTTATTTAAATTCAAAATATCCTGAACGTGTTTCATGATTTTAGCCTGCCTTATGACTTTTCTTTACAATGACTTGCATTTTTTAAAGTAGAGGAGTAAATCTTGAAATACGTTATGAAGTTTAGAAATGAAAGAAAGAATTCGCTTCTTTTTACAAGATGTCCTAATACCTTGCATTATCCAAGAAAATCTTTTCCGTGAAATATTTAATTTTCTTTTTTGAAGAGGTGGTGTTAAAGTGTTTAACACAAAGTCAAGTGTTAAAATGACATGAAAGCATTGAAAAAAAAATATATTTATTGTTTGTATCAACAGTATTATAAACCGCTTCCCATGACTCTCTCCATCAAGGAAACAATAAATAATTTTATTACTACTTTTTAGTAAACAATCTACTCATACGTGTATTATTTATTGTGTCTGGGTTTGCATCTCATAATGGTAAGAATTTGTGCATTGTGATCACTGTATCCTGTATTTTGTATTTCAACTTCATATCGAGTAGTAGTTTTGTTAATTATAATTTGATCGATTGCCTTCATTGAATTTAGTGTGATCTGTGTTCGTACATTTATTGTAATATCTAAACTGAATGAATGAATTAATTAAATTGAAAAATTGTTCTTTCTCGCAAGATTCGACTAAAAAATGCATGTGTTGCCGAATATACAAGATGTATCAAGAGTACTGTGCAATATATTAATGAGAAAATCATGTTAATAATAATTACATGCAATTTTCAACCAGCTGATGTCGGAATATTCTGACAAAAAGTTTCAATAAGGAGAAAAAACTAGTAGAGAGTATGCATTTTGATATAGTAGATAGTAAATATAGTAGTATAGTAGACAGAAGATAATATGCATTTTCTACTTTATAGAAAATGCATATTTTCAATAATCATTTGTACTGTTATTGTTAACATTAATGTTTAGAAGTTCTAATTCAAATATCAGTAAAGTAGATGCAAGTTGCTTATCAATCTTCAAATTTAGGTTCAGGCACTTACGTATAATCCAAATAACAACCTTAAAACAGAATCATCAAAAAATGTTTAACAGTTTACGAGTCATAATGTCACAAATAAACACACTGTTTTTGAAAGGAAAAACAGGCATATCAGATAAAATAATTAATATAATTTTTTTTTAATATAATTGACATTGGTAATATCTAATCCTATAAGTAAGCTTCTTTAAATTCAGATTTACACCACAAATAAAAATTTTCAAAAACTCAGGAAATGAGTACATTAACTTACTGAAATTATTTTGCCAGTTTGTATGAATAGTGTGACATTACTTTCTTTTGAAAATACCAGTATAACCTTTATGGATGTCACACCTTTATAGAAGACTTATAAAGATATAGTATTACCAGTATAAATGTATAAAGGTATTTGGAAGAGGAATGAAAAAATACTATTTTTGGTCCCTGCTCACTACAAGAAACCCACACAGTGTGTTATCTTACAACTCATTGCCAAATAATATTAAACTATTAAATTTATACACAAGTGTATATGCCAAGTAAAATCTTTTCTGCTGTATAAACGGTACTATACAATTATATACTACACTGACCACCAAAAACAAAAATAATATTTATTTTAATAATAGTATAAATATAATAATTATCATTATTATGTAATTCTAAAATATTAAATTTGCTTGTAACAAATATTGTACTTTCGCTTCTTTGTCAATGACTCCAATCTATCAGATTTTCATTCACTTTCCCTTGTTCTATTGGGCAAATGCTGAGATGGTCCTTTACTTTGCTTACAGATGTAAATGTAGCTTCACTATGTGTGTTTTGTTCAGCTCTCTTTTTCCTAGCTGCAGAGAAAGTAGCACCGGGGTGTGTATTTTACATCAAATCTTTAGTTCATTTACCCATGTGAATTCTTTTCTATTAGTAGAGAATAAACATTTCTATTACTTAAATGTTGCCAACCATGCTCATTGGTACCTAATATTGCAACTACATTTAGTAAAAGGGAAGGGTTCTGGAGCTCCATATAATGCATACAATTATCCTTCCTTCCCATTAGTCACACACAGTTTTACTGTTTTTTGATGACAAATAAATAAATGTATTCTTCTTGAGGTTCATTACAAATGTCCAGGATCATAAGTGGCTTGTTCACAATGTCTTTGCTCTTCTCAATATGTCATGAACTCTTGTTCCTTCTGCAAATGTTAAGAGTACCTTGATCATAGTGTTGGTCCACTTGTGACCTTCTACCAGTGTCTTCAACATGGCCTCATCTGGCTCTGCTATTTGTGGATTTCTTCCATTATTCCTCCATTTTCCTATCATTTCTGACTTGATACATTCGTACCCTATGAGATATGTTGCTTCAAGAGTAGAGGAAGAAATGATCAGCAATGCCAAAGAATTCTCTTCTAATAATAGAGGGGAGCATGTTCTCTGATGAAGTGGCCACAATAGGAGTCTCAACTAAGATGGGCAGCCTGAATACTCTGGGTCTTACTACCTCAATTGTATCCACACTACTGTTAAGTTTTCTCACAAAGAATGAAAACATTAAACAAACACATTTTGCCTGGAAACCTTAAACAAACAAATAAATAAACTAATGGAAACTAACCTGCAGATGAATTTTGAAAATTATGGTATTTTCTAAGAAGAAATTTTCTTTCTTCACGAACTATCAATTCCTTTTCCTGGATGATGGCTATTTGATCACACAATGCGGCATTTTCCTGAAATGAATCAACATGGATATCATCAAAATACTGGCATTTTTTCTTTGTATACATAAATGCAATTACCTAATTAACAAAATGTGAATGAATTTTATGTTCCAATGAGTCTCAATTAAAATGATGAAGTAATTTCGTTTTTGCACTTGTCTTCAAGAAAATTATTCAAGGCAAGATTAATCTCAGATACCACATTTTCAAAAAAATACAAACACCAATACTCTTTTTATCCATGATTAAATGTTGATCAATGTCTTAATAAACTATTTCTTCAACCTCAATTTTTAGCACTCAACAATTTATAAAATAAAATGTGTATGTCTGTAAAACTATTTAAAAAAATATAAATATTACATAAAGGTGCTTTAATGGCTCAAATCACTTTTTCCTTTTTCTTTTCAATTGTGAATGAAAGGGGAACTTTGCATGAGAAAACATGAAGATGCCAGAGTAGGAAATTTTTTGTGGCCTCAATTTGATGCACTGAAATTAAAAAAGTGCCAAAAGGAACTTTTTCAGGAGGGTAAAATAACTTTTTCTTATAACTTGTAAAATGTCACTACAGTGAGAGAAAAGTGTTAATTAAATTGACAAACAAAATTTATTTACTTATTTTACAATAACACTCAATGTTGTTCAGCACTTATTTCAAAATTCAAACTTAGAAACAAAGTAATGAAACGATTTGAATAAATCAGCATTTTCTTAAATAATAAAGTCCAATAAGAAGAAAACTCAAAATGTGATACTATATGCTCCAAAGATAATAGGCAGAAATTGTGAATCATCACATTTCAACTAAATCTGAGACTGCAAATATTTTCAGAAATTCCATTCTTTCACATAATCAAACCAATAATCTATTATTTCTGAATGTCTTAACTTTTACATGCCCACCCATCATAATTATGATCCACTGTGCCTGGGTAATGTGACTATTACTTGAATTTAATAATGAATCTCTTATTAGCTTTGAAAATCAGGAAACATGTTTCTTCCATTACTGACTTGGTGGAGAACGTGGACTTAGGTACCTTGGAAGGTTTTTTTTTGTCGCAGTGAACATCATTTCAAACAAGTCAAAGTGTACTTCACATCTCATTTTCCTCTCCTCTAGAAATGTGAAGTCCGTATAACAATTCATGCACTTATGTCCTTTTACCAAGTATTTCTGATTAATTCAATTAAATGTACTTTTCACTACAAGATTCAGCCATAGAAATTGTAAGCATTTTGTTGTTTAGGGCTCTGCAATTAACCTCAACATGTTTAGACTTAATATAACTGAAATTTTATAAAACAATGGCAGTTCCAATGATATCTTATAGATGTGAAAATTGGGCCCTCAATAGAACAGATAAGAGAAAAATACAAGCTGCAGAAATGACATTTCTTAGACTTTTGGCAGGCTATTCAATACTGGACCATAAAAGGAACTTGGACATCGACGAATTAAAGATCTTCAACCTAACTGAAAAAATAGATACACTAAGAAAGAATTGGCATTATCATTTAATGAGAATGCTGGAAGATCGAATGTCAAAAATCCTCCACAACTACAACTCGTATGGGAGGAGGGAACAGGCCAATAGGCTCAACCCATGATGATGAGGATGATTAAACTTTCTACCCTGTTAGCCCAGATGAATATACAGAAAACTAATTCATTGTCCCCTTGACTTTCATGCAAGAAAAACCTGTGAGATTTGTTTACACCAGCAACATGTTCACACAAGAAAGGTGCTGTCACATGCAATCTTTCAATAGTAACAACAATACTTTGTGAAGATCCATCACAGCTGAACCATTCATACAGTTCAGCAACTGTGACTCAGCATTGTCTTCAGGGTTGGAAAAAACAGAACATGGTCAAAAGAGAACAGAATAGAGTCAAAAAAGAACATGGGAATTTTTGCACTTATTTGGGTTTTATTGGAAATTTTTTTTTTTTTTAATTTAGTTCATATAAAATAATGATAACTATTACGGAGATAATTTTTATGCCCTAAAAAGTTTTGAAATGTGCTTTTAAAAATATGTATTTATGAAAGTTATTTATGACCTAAAGGTTCTTAAATATGCATTTTAATATGGAATTAAAATTAACAATAATTTATTTCCTGTATATAAACCTTTCTTGATTAAATCCAGAAAAAGTACGCTTGGAATGAAAAGACACATTTGTGCAAACATAATAGTATAATCTACCTTCACAGAAGAAATAATTGAAGGAAATATTTACCTAATATGTCTTGTTGCATTTCTTCTGACTGGTTTAAAAAGATATGCTCTAAGAACCTACATTAGCACAAGTATTTTATCATATATTGAAAAAAAGAAAAACAAACAAACTGTGACAAGCTCTTTCGAATTAATGAATAAAAAGATTCTATAAAAAGATGAAACATTTTAGGGATAAGTCACCATTTTAAAAAAATATGCAAAATATGCACCAACAACTTGCAGCGAACTTACACAAACACGAAAATGCACCAACACATTAATGTACATAGCATCCAATTCTAACCAAATGTCAAGAAATTTCACTTAGCTATGCTCTGATACAACAGAAAAAAATATGCAAAACCATAGAAATCCGCTCCCTAATTATCATTCAAACTAAAATTCATTCAGTACTACCGATGGTCTCTGGGCAAAGTTGGCAAGTCCCTATACTTAAACACTGCACTTGTCAACTTATGCCCAAACACCAAATCTATATAATTTATATAGATACCAAGGCTTGCCCCTGCCCTGTTTATCAGATTTCAAAGCCATAATTATTACCCATAACACAAATTATTGTTAATATTATTATGTTTGGGTAATAAATTAACTAATGCCTGACATGAAGCGAAGTTGCAAAACAAGATTGAGCCATTCCACGTCAAATCGCACAAAAAAGACCAAAATTTGACCTTCATATTTTTAATTATTTGATGATTTTTTCTATTTATTATATGGATCAAATAAGTTAACACGGGTATTTTTATTATTTTTTTTCTAACTTCATTACTTTAGGAAATATTGCATGATGAAATTTGCTAAAACTGACTCGATCACTAACTTAAAAATAACACATATTTGAATACACTAATTACAGAAACTCCATACAAATTCCATTCAAAACTTATCTTTAAATTTTGAGATTTTTCAAAATATTTAATTTCCTAAATTTTCAATTTGTTAAAAAACATTTAAATTTTGAAAATTGTAAACCCAATGAGTTTTTTTTTTAATTTAATTTTAATAAACGCACTAGAGTATTGTTGACAACTCCAGAAAAAAATCAACGTGGGATCTCAGTAACTTAAAGAAATATTAGTTTTTTATGATCCTGTGTGCAGTAGATTCCTCGAACAGACGCGTTTCTTATTTTACTGGTGATGGAATTCTTTGGATGAAGCAGTAATTTAAGTACTTCTTGAGGTAGTAAAACTTAACGATTGTGTTTGGTTATTAAATGATGGATTCTTGACTCACGTTACGACTGATATTTTGAAATTTTCTGGTCCCTCATTACTCACTTCAAATATTTGTACTTGCTTAGCTCAGAATTCCTTAACTTTCGACCCAATGCACATTTCTAATGCCTTAGCAAATTTACTTTCCGGTCTAGACAAAATTCCATTTTCTTCACCCAGCCTTTTATCATGTGATTAGTTCCTGCGAAGTGTCATTTAATTTTATTGTATCTCTTTCAAAAATTGTCAAAATTTGAATTTTCAATGTCTTGTGATGTGTTGAGTGAAAGGAATCGATAAGTTTCTTAATAATGTCTTTCTTGTTTGATTTTTCTATTGACGGCCAAGGATCTTTAGGGTGAAAAAAAAATATCACTGGTAGCACTTTGTACTGTCTGAAATTTCTCTTGGGGATACCATATTTTGTTGCAGTTTTCTTTTCTTCACCATGGTATCTCCTTTTGCAATTAAACTCTTGCTTATCTTTTCTGCATTCATTACGCAGACACTTGTCAATCTATCTGAAGAGCTTAAATTGTCTTTTCCCTGATTTCCATTGTTTTCACTATATTCAGTGAACTTTCCACTACTTTCGTTAATGCCACGGGAGCCACTGATCTTGAAGCTTTCACTAACAAGAAACATTTTTGGAAGCCAATTCCCTTTTTTCTGACATGAATCACAAATTCCCAATCTAATGGCTCCTCTAAATCAAGTTTCATTAGTAAATCGTGGTTTATGCGACTTTCAGATTTTCTTTTCTTAAAATCATGGTCAGAAAGATTAATATGATTGAAATATTTGTCGTATATCATACGGTGATCACCACTTATGTTGCACAGTGTACGCACGATTCACAGAACAAACTCTAACACTCTTCTCTTTATAAGATGCGTATTGCGACTGATGCTCAGAAAATTTGACTCAAGTCCCTTGACAAGTGGTTTGTTGTATTTCACGAGCAAGGTCAGGAGGGCAACCATCCCTAGGACACGAAGGGACTCAGCAGTAAAATTTGTTTCGCTGGCACGACGAAAAGCTGTAATAGAATTCGGTTCGCTGTCACCGATCACATTCTGGGGAGAGTGAGCATATGAGTTACTAATATTTCTTGAAACCCTAATCAGGCAGAGGTCATTCTTACACATGTATCAAAGACCGATCAAACAATTCGTTAGTGTAGGGGCAAGAAGCGCACGCCCGCATACCAATTTTTTTAGATCTGTTAATGTTCAGTGCCCACTTTTTTTCCTTGTTGTGTTTTGTTAAAACTTGAATAAGAAATACACCTTTTTTTTCTTCAATTTTTTATCTGATTGAGTTCATACAGAAATATTCATTTTTTTAAAATAATTACAATTTTTAATGAAATATTAATTTTTTGAGAAAGTAATTTACAGACAAATAAAATACACATATCAAAGTATTAACTGAAAAAAAAAGGAATGTAAGATAACGATGGGTAACATTGCCACAACTTCGAAAAATGTAAGTAGCGAAGTCTGTATCGTAAATTTGCTTGCTGTGTCTTAGAAATATTATATACAATCGTTTGTTGCATTAAGTTACAGTTGCAACCTAAAATGTCCGTAAATATCTATTGTGTATTATGAAGCAGCAAAATCTCGTAATCGAAACTTTGTTAATTTTGGGTTAATTGAGTTGAAATAAACAGCATAGATAAATAAATGTATCATATCCTAGGCATGCTATGTCATGACTTAATAATTATTCATTATAAACAAGACAAAAAGTATTATTAGCAAATACCATTTACAGGGTAACATTGCCATACTGTCCATCTTGTTTTTCTCATATTTATATCCTTTGAGAAGATTTTCTTACATTGAAAAATTGACATTTGTGAGTTTATATATCATTTCTAAAGCATACGACTTATAATTTGTAAATATTTATTAATTACATTTAATACAAAATTATTTTTTTTGTTGTTGCCATACTTGCAGTGTAACTTTGAGAATCACATCATTAATTTACATTGTTTTGTTTTTAAGAGAATTCCATATAGACAAATAAAAATTCCAATATCTAAGGTTTACAAACCTCAGATGAAGTGAAAATGCACCAAGTAATGGAAAACGTAAATAGTGAAAAATTAAGTAGGAAAAAGCAACTGAACTGTATGGAATTAGCAGGTCCACTTTAAATGACTTGAATGTTATGCCAAAATATGATTTTGTTGCTGAGCTTCCCAGATCAAATATAAAAAGGAAAAAGCACTTTTTCCCCTATTACATTTTATGACACTGTAAAACAGTTAATAAAACTTATTTTAGATTAAGTTCTCAAAGCAGTATTTATCTCTATTTAGTGTATTTAAATGTCTAAAACCTAAGACTAATAATCATAAAATTTGTTCTGATGCATATTTATGTGTTTCTGTTTCCTATCTAACTAACTCTCATACATATAAACATTGCCAGAGACTTGGAAATAAATAGAAGTGGCAATGTTTCACCCCTGCAGGGTATCATTGCCACTTTGCTTGCTTAAAAAAAAAAAAAAAATAAAGCTTTTGAATCATGGAAGCTGTGACTTCAATATTTTCAAGGAACATTGTACTATTGTGAAGGATTAAATTGTCAAAAAAATATTTTGTGAAGATTGATGCAACAGTGTAGAACTTTAAAAGAAACAAAGATGAGGCAATGTTACCCTCCGTTACCTTATATTCGGAGCATCAATCAATCAATCATATTTTGCCGAGGCATAACTATACAAATAATCAATTTTCAGGTAAATAAAGAAACATGTCTTTTTTTGAAGTCCAGATTTAATAAAAAAATATACATAAAAAAAAAGTCTTGTCAATTCTTGTGCAATTTGACATGGAATGGCTCGTATTTGAATTCGTTTCACTGTCACCCTTCCATTCTAGGCGCTGAGTGAACATCTGAAATACTAATAACTCTTGAAACCCTAATCAGGCAGACGATCATTTGTTTTAAAGTTCTTCAGCACTTGGATCAAAGACTGACCAAACTCGATTCGCTAGTGCATGGGTAGGCAGAGCGTGCCCTCATACTTAAAATTGTTTTTTAGAAAAGTGTGTGAAGTGCCCACTTTTTTCTGTGTATTTTATAGAAAATTGAATAAGGAATATGCCATTTTTTTTATTTTAATTTCTATCTCATCAAGTTTATATAGAAATTTTCATTTTTTTGAAAAGAATTACGTTTTTTTAAATGAATTTTTTTTGTTTTTTGAAAAATATATTTACAGGAGAATAAAACACACATTTGAAAATATTAAATGAATCAAATCAGGCATTTTTATATTAAGAACTTTTGGAAAAACAATTGACCATATTTTGTGAAGTACCCATAAATTCCAAAATTTAATATATTAACAAGTACACAAATAATCAATTTTGAGGCAAATAAACAAATGTGTGTCTTTTTTTTATGTTCAGATTTAAGAAAAAAATTATCATACATTTTAAAAAAAGTCGTGTGAACTCTTGTGCAATTTGACATGGAATGGGTCAATTAGTTTACTGTAAGTTAATTTTGTACTTGTGATGTCTTTGTGGGCATCGGTTGTGGTGAAATTGCAGTTGTCAACACTCACAAATTAAGTTTGTATTTTCTAGTCAGTTTACATTATTTTGTACTTGTTCATTTGCGTTTGTTAAATTGTGATTAAATTTGAATTTTCATTAAATATATTGATAAGAAGTTTCGTTATTTTATTTGAAATAATTTTAAAAGTAATTAAATATTTAAATGTGTTTTTATGTTTTTTGGGGACTGGGGAAAATGCAGTCAATCATGATTTGTCTCTTCAAATTATTTTTGAAGCTACAACTCTGTGATGCATATCTCCTATTTCAACTTACTTTATTATTAGGGGAGTTTTTACTTGCATTTGTAGTAAATTACATGTGGAACGTGTCTTGATGAAGGTTATGAAATTTTATGAGAAAAATTTGTCACAAATAGTCTTCATCAAAGCAGTTAAGATATGTCATACAACTCTTAGGCTTTGAGTTAACAAAATACACTGAGATCCTCACTGAAATTTTATTGTTCATTTCAGAAGCTATTGTAGTAATCTGGGAAATTGCTGAACATGTTCTTGCCTTTTATCAACTTCCGTATATGACATGCTTGTCAAATGATTAGTACATTTTTCCCTGTATATCATATCCTGCGTTTTCTTCATGCTCATCACAGTTCATACTCTCCAAAATCATGTTCCAAATACTTCACAAACGTTTTTTTACATTTTCTGCAGATTGTCTTCACAAATTTCTCTGCTTGCGCAGTACAATGACATTCCCTTGATGCAGATTCACTCACTTCAATGCTACTTGGGATAAAATAACTCTCGCATCCAGAAACTCAAAGCAATTCCCATCTAGAACAGCTTCTGGCATGCCACATTTTAAGAAACAGCGTCTGGCACATAATTCAGTTCCCATTAAGTTATCCAACAAATATTAAATTTGTAGCATTTGCCACTGACCTTAGTCCATTATTTATGTTATTGGCAATGTGCCATTCATCATATATCAACCTTTAACAATTTTCTTTGTATTGACAATTGTCTTGTTAGTTATTTCTTTCAATGTTACAGTTACTTAATTCGAGAAACGAGGAGCAGCTCTTTGAGATGTAATTCAGTGAATAGTTTTGAAACGTTAACTCTTTTTTTTTTGCAATTTTCGAAAATACAGACTTCTATGGGACTAGGATCACATTTTTTACCGTCTCTTAAAACATATGAGGAGAAAATTTAAAGAAAAAAATTTGGTGTTGTTTGAGAGAAAAACATCTGAAAAGTTTTTAAAATTTCGAACAAAATTGTATGAAAACTACACAAATTTTAAAAAATTGTACATGACCTTATTTCAAGATGTCTTTGAGGAAAACCTTGATCTTCAATATTATAGTTGTAGGAAGACGCCCCCAAAAAAACCATACTTTTGCCAATTTTCGAAAACTATGGGATTTCAACGAACATGAAACCTGCACCATTCTCTGAAACATCCTTTATGCTATCTGAGGATAAAATTTAAGAAAATTTGTCTGGTGCCATTTTTGGGAAAATTTTGAAAATGTTTTTGATGCTTAATGAACATCAAAAATCAAAATATTCGGTTGAAACTCCGAAAGCCTGGAGTTTATTCAGATCCATTGGGCAATATCAATTTTGGAGAAATTCAGCTGAACGGTTTAGGGGTTAGCATTGACCACAGACGGACAGAAATCTTGCCGCCGTCAATCGATTTTTCGGTAGCAAGAACCTAAAAAACCTGGAATTCGACTACAGCACATGCTAGAAGACGTGATTTATTATACATAGCAAAAGGATTTATAAACTTGTTTGTAACAAAGACCCAGCAACAAGAGTTTTTCTGCTGAAAATTGCCCGTTGCCGGTGTACTATTACATAACTTTCTCTTCTTACTAAGTGCTTAAGCAAAATGCTTAAGCTAAATGCTTAAGCCTAAGCTAAATGCTTAAGCCTAAGCTAAATGCTTACGCAAAATGCTTAAGCTTACGCTAAATGCTTAAGCCTAAGCTAAGTGCTTAAGTAAAATGTTAAACCAACACTGTCTTAAAATTATCAAATGCGTGCACTTTATATTTCACTCTCCCTTCCATCCCAACACTGACCACAAAATTTAATTTTTCATTTCACTGGACTTTTTTGTGTGTAATCAGTCTTTAATTTTACTTTCTCGCTACCGCTTATGCAGTAGAGAGAAAGTTATGTAATGCTGCGCGAAAAAATGGCGAATTTTCGACAGGAAAACTCTTATTACAGGGCCCTGGAAATAAAGAAGTAACTTGCTAAATTTTGAAAGAACACTTGGTGTAGCCAGAATGCTTGCTTTATGGGTTCTTGATACCGAAAAATCGACTGATGGCAAATCGTCCGTCCGAACAACGTTAGCGGTTAAACCGTTCAGCCGATTTCTCCAAAATTGATAGTTCCCTGTCGATCTGGCTGATGTCGCGGCTCCTTGAATTTGAAATCGATATTTTAATTTAGAGGGGGGACATTACATGAAGCCCCTGGGACATTTACAAAAAAATGGCTCCATCGTTTTTTATTAAACCTTTTGTTATTGCATAGTGTAAGAACGTTTAAGATAATGGTGCAGGTCTAATATTCGCTGAAAACCCTGATTTTTCGAAAATTGCAAAAATTCAAAATCTTTTCGACCGCGTCCTACAGCTACAATTATGATAAATATTTTTTAATGAAATGTATTAATGAAACAGATCTAAAAATAATGTCATGTTCAATTTTTCAAAAACGTAAGTTAGAATTCGTATATTATTTCATATTTCTTTGTTCGTTTCTTACACTCAACCTTTTGTTATACATTTACACATTAATCTTGTAGAAATTATTTAAAACCTAGGTTAAAGTTAGGAACACGGTACACACTTAGAAAAACGCGGCGGGGGGGAGGCGATGGGAAGGGGAGGGGTAGAGGAGGGGAGTCTCCTTAAGCCCTCCCTCAAATTACGCTAAGCGCTCTGATCGAAATAAAAAATTCTTACCTACAGACGATTTTCATTGCTCGCCCTTTATACACTGTCTCTGCCGCATTTTAATGCCCAAATTACTTTAGAAGGCAAGTTTTCTCGCTTCGCTCGCCCGGATCCAAGTCACGGCGAGGCTCGTGCCTTCGGCACTCGCGTTTACTATTGTGATGTCGTGGGAATACACAGTAATCACAGACACGAGCTTCAATGATAAATATGTACAGGTTTATGTTAGGTTGTACAGGTTAAAGTTACTCTTAGCTCTGGTAGACGTTTACTCCCCTGATCGCAGGAGCGATCCTTAAAAATGAAATGTCTGACTCGTGGCCCGCGCCACTCCTCAGCGAGCCTTATGCATACAGCTCCGGCGACTTCGGTCACCCGTGGAAATAGTGTCCACAACGGCGTCCCAACACATGGGTTGCCGTACGAGCCTAGCTCGGCTCCGCACCGCCCTGGGCGCAAGTTTTGTGCGTTCGCACGAGGGTTCCACTCAGCTCGACAAACCCTGCCCCCGCGCTCTGCGTTCGCTCTTATATAGCTCCCACCCACGTGACCTGAAACGTCACTGGGTTTTTCACACGGCCCGCGCTAGTCGCGTTGCCAGGCATTTTGGACATCCATTTCCAATCTAAGAATTTTCCATTTTAAGAATTTTGCAATCTAAGAATTCCATTCTAAGAATTTTGCACGCGGCACGCGGCAAAAATGCGCTGTCCCGCATTTTGGGTATCCCTTTCCCTAGCTCTTAGAATTCTCAAAATACCTCGGCGTGTCTCCGCTTCTGCCAATTGTTCTCACATCCTGCCTGGCCCCTGGCGTCTAATCCTTGCAGCGACCTTGTGACGCCCCGCCGGTCACACTGTGTAGCCCTACAATACGTTACACTATAAACATCCTTGAGTCTATCCATCGCATAATTACCAATTCACTTTTATACGAAAGCACTTAATACAAAAACATCTAATTGAAACTGCTGAAACGAATGCGAACGATGAAAGCTTTGTTTATCACAGACACATCACGATCGCAGGCCGCACTATTTACTAATGGAGCTCCGACTAGACCCTAGGGTGAAATTACCTCCCCTAACTTAGGACGTCACGTTTGTGACCAATTATGATAATCGCTTAGCCACCCCTCATCCCCTCCACCGTGGATTTACTCCTCGCCACAGCGGCGTGAAATGCGGGTTTAAATGACTTCCTCAGGTTGTTCCGTGTTCTAGACTTCAACAAAAACCTATTTGAAATACAAAATAAAAATTGCTAGCCTTTAGGAAATAATAGGTTGAAATGCAACAATGGCTTGGCAACAATGACTCGGGAGTTAATTTTTGTGAAGTACGTCTTATTGCTGGGACATGATTGACCTGTGTAAGCAGCAGTTATAATTGTCAAATTTGTGTTGATATTTGCTTGAAAATATTTAGTTTTTGCACCGAATGTTCTATGATTTGTAATGAGTTTTACAAAAAATTATGACCGAGATGTGTTATTTCAGACAGAAATTGTGATATAAATATTACATAATTATTACTAACGACAAGAAAGTACATGTTTTAGCAGCACTAGTTAAGCTTGTAATCATTTCTTGAACTGTAATCAATAGGGAACGGAATTTATTGTAATAAAAAAAGCAAAATATGCACATATATATGTATTTATTTTTTCTAAAATATGTAGGAAAAAATATAAAATATGTGAAATAAAAATTCGTTATAATGTTTAAAATTCCATTCTTCAAGTGTTTTCCGAGCACACCACGTTGTCGATCAGATCTTAACATGGGTTCAGAGATGCTGAAAGAAAGTTCTACATCTACAGAAGCAATTATTCGCTAGTTTCATCCGAAATGTATAATACCTTCGTAGTATGTACAATATTGTTTACGATGAGCCAGCGCACAAGTGTACCCTGTGATAGACAGAGAGGGGGGTAGTGGGAGCATACGCCCCCAACTCCAGAAAAACGATAACAATGATCTGAAAAATGTTTGTTTTATCGAGTTACGCATGGGGTCTTTAAAATATGAGTAAGCATGTGGTTGAAGTTCCTTCTGCTTCACATTCACCCGCTCCTCCTTGATCCCGAGTACGCGAATACCGTTTCCAAGAAGCAGAAGGCGCGGGGGGGGGAGTACGTTTGACAATTAATAGCGAAGGTCCGGCGTTAATACAAGCGTATTGATAGCTTTGCAAATATTTCAGTGATAAAGTTAAGTTTTCAAGTAACCAATTACGAACTCGCAAGAGAATTGTTTATTTTAAGCTTATAAATATATTAAAATGTAACGAAACATGTAGCAATAGAAAGAACATGTAAAAATATGTAATTATACCAAAATATGTAAAATGAAAATGGTTTTAATTCGTTCAGAACGTCGTGTTAGGTCTAAAAAATATTAGTGAATGCAGGTATCTTGTCACTGTAAAAATATATATTTACATGAAAATCCGTTGATTACTAAATCAATTGATAATTGATTACTAAATCAAAATAATAAATTCATAATAATCAAAATAATAATAAAAAATAATAATAATCAAAATAATTGATTACTAAATCAATAACCCGAAATTATTTTGGACTTTTCATAAATTTTCATGATCTTAATATTAATAAACATTGCTGAAGAATGAAGATATCCAAACAAAAAATACCCCCTTTCATATTATTTTTGCTCCCGAGAGTCCTAATAGTAAACATACCATCATTTCAAAAATTTCAATCATGATTAACATACCTTGATTCTGTGGGGACAATGATGATTACAATAACTGAAAACCTGCAAGGAATACATATACACTATCTGAATAGAACAGACAAGTCCACCAATGAAGTAGGAAATTTATACTAGTTTATTAGTATAATAAAAAAGTTTCCTTGAGACTGTAGGCACCAGGTGTGACATTTATAAATTCATATATCCAAAAGTAGCTTACAAAATCCTAATTTATTAAATAATAGGTTCAGATTATGATCTGTAATATATTATTTATTTTATAATGACATCACTCATACTGCAGATCTATTTCCATATTTCCTGCAATACATTTAATATCAGTCTGAATTTTCAAAAGCCTCTCTAGAAGAAACATGCAGGTAGCTCTACATTCTTTTAACAACTGGGCTAACACATCCAGTTTCATTTTATGAAGAGAAAAATCAGAATTTATAATTTTCTCCAAGAAAAAAATTTTACAAGCTGTTCTTAAAATTGGCAAACATTACCTGACGAAAACAAACATATGCAAAATAATGGCCATGATATTCGTCGAAAAACGTACTTGGAAGAATCACACTACTTTTCTCAAAGCAGAGTGTACTTCCAGAATAAATATTATTAAAATATTGTCATCACTAAAATGGGAGCTGAAGCTTGTACTCAAGTCACTTTTACAGAACAATCATCCAATCCTAATTAGACCATGGATCTGTTGTGTATAGCTCACAAAGTAAAAGCCTCCTGGACAAACTCAATCTTGTAATTAACACAAGTACTCATTTACTCCTCGGGACCTTCAGAACCAGCCTATTGGTAAAAGCTGACCTCCTTCCATTAGATTTATGAAGGAAGTTTCTGTGCTAAAAATTTGCATACTCTACAGTACATTCAACTCCCTAATCAATGTATCTTCAAACGCTACAAAACATCAAATGTCCACCATTCAAATTTGCCAAAACCCCTACGTGAAAGATTTATTAACCAAACTGAAATTAACATCAATCCTCCATTTATTCGCTCTAATGTTATTATCCCTTCCCTTCATGGGTACTTTTTTCTCCATCTACTACCCTAGAAGTAAATTAATTGCCATATTTAGAACCCCCAAAATCACTCCTCATAATACCCTTATTTTCTAAACCCATCAAAAAATGTAAAAACTTCCAAAAAATCTATCCAGTTTCAAAACAAGAGTGAAGATCTGGATGTGCCTTTATATCTTAAAACCCATCGATGAATTGTCACTTTCATCTTTCAGACTATTTTTTATTTTCTCAAGTGAAGTTTGGGCTATACTTAAAGCTCTGGACTTATGTACTCAGAATTCCACTATCCCTGAAATCATCTGCTATGATTCACTACCAGCTCGAATGTAGATCCAAAACAGACATTCCAAGAACCCTTTGATTCAACAGATTCAAGAATATCTTTGTTATCAAATACGTATTTTAAAATCACACTTGTATGGCTTCCATTCCAGTTAGGTATCTCAGAAAATGAAAGAGGCAAACTCAGCTGCTAAAAAAGGAATTACACCCCAACAACAGAAAAAGACACTGACTTGAAGAAAGTTTTTCTATCATCTACAAAGAACTTTTGGAAATGCAAATGGAAAAATTCTTTAGCAAACATAAAAATTAATAGAAGACAAGTCACAGTAACAAGACTACATATCAGTCACAGTAATCCATAAAAATAAAAGGATATTTAACAAATTGAATCATTTAATAGTCAAACATTGTTGTCAACAGTCTACACAAGCAAAATTCTACCAATTTCTCTATTTTTTCCCATTTCTATGAACAGGGAAACTCTCAACTATAACTAGACAAAACATCAGATTTGGAAAATTTATGATGATTACATCTGAATACAGAGTGTTAAAACAATCCACTTTGTCCTTTTCAGCCCACCTGCAGAAGATGAAAAAGTACATACCAAGTGAAATAAATTATCATTTTAAAAATCTTTATACTGGATCATCATCTATGCTGAATTATTCTTAATTATACTGTGAAATGGTATTATTGTTGCTTAGGTTTGAAATCACATCTAATAACACTTGACCAACCCTCCACACAAAACCAACAAGAATGTTGATTCTAATAACACACATAAATTGTTTTGAAATAATCAAAGAATTATCAAAATAAACAAAAAAATACGTACAAAAACTAAATCTTTAATAAGTCTCTTCAACTTTCGAGTCTTCTTCTTATACTTTTTCTCGTTGACAAAATCCATTCTCACGAAACTACAAGAGGTTTCATACAGTAACTGTAATGCAAACTGACGCACACCCACTCTCCCCTCTGTTGTTGTCCCAACCTGGTTGTCGCAGAGTACCCCGAGAATAGCAGTGGACAGGGCTGGCAAACTAATTCTGTGTTAATTCTCGCGAGTAGCGTTTGCCCTTACTCAGTGCTGCAGTCAAACGGATGGCGACCTTACTAAATACAACGGTGGTGGGGGTGAAGACGTAAGATATTCTCGACCAACTAGATGCGTCGACTATATTATGTGGTATTTTTAAACGTAATTTATTTTAGTATTCTATAGGAAATGTACGACAACCTACCGTGGAGGTGACTGAGAATGACAAACAACCCAATAAAATAAAGTAACACTGATTTATTAAAGTTAAATCAGAAAAACAATGGTAATTTATTTTCTTTAAAGAGAAAAAGTAAAAATTCTCCAAGTAATAAAAATTGACAAATTGATTTTAGAAATAATATCAAAACACCACAATTTACAACATTCATGTAGTTACTTCAATCAAATTTGAACAAGAAACCAAAGTCTTAATATTTAATATGAAAACAGTTGATATCTCAAAGAACCTTTAGAAAAAAATATTTATTCCATCCATCAATATTCAAGTGATCAAAAATCCATTTGGTATTACGAACTACAGAAGGGAATGAAAAACTACTTTGAGATATCAAAAATGTCTGTTCTTGACTTTAATGTTATGTTTAAAAATATTGCACATTCATGAACTGCAAATACACTACTCTTGAAATGGTAATAAAATAATTAACTGAACATGACAAAATTAATATCCTCATTAATAATTAATAATATATAATTTAATAAATAATAACTACCATCCACAACTGAAAGTTTGTTAACTATCAACCGAGCAAAAATGCAGTTCCTTATTCTCCTGCTTAGCAATAGCACTTAACATTACATATTAAGTCAATGGTTTCAATACTATCAGTGAAACGCTTTTATAATAACTGTACTCCATAAAACATTTTACAAGAAAAGCAGTGTAAAACAATCAATTTTATACTCCAAACAACAAAAATTAGTAATACACAGTAAATGTGAAAAAAAAATATTTTCATCAGCACTATTATTTTTATTACGCCAGACGATTGATTGTCTTATACCAAATGCAATAGATTAATATCTGAAGTGATGCAGTTTGGAATGAAAGTACCTATTTAATTTTGCGTTTCGGGTGGCATGGCAATGGCAGAATATCAGAGGTTCTTTTTGTTTTGGAGAATTGCTGAGGGTGGCCCGTAGATCGCTGCACCTTCGCGCATAGCGCTTTTATGCCCTTCGCCGCTATTGGCGCAAAAATCGGGGTCAAGATGGCGGACCTGGCCATAATTCTCTCTGGAGGGACTTCGACCATGTGCATGTATTATATGGACAGTACACGCTCTATCCCTCCCTATGCCCAACGGTGAAGCAAGCATCTTAGCCAGAACGGTCACGTGATTGTGGGACGAAATGCTGTACTAGTACCTACTGGGCACCTGCCGTGCCCTAAGTAGACGTGGAAAACGAGTATTATAGCCAAGAAAAATGTATTTGGTGCCCCTTTTCGCATTGTGATTTTCCTAATTTGTGTGGAAGTCTTAGATTTACTTTTTGTAGCTAATATTTGATTTTTAGCACGCAAGAAATACCCAGTTATCGAAATAGAGTCAGCGTGTATATACGAGCAATCAATTTATCGGTATTAGGACTTTTTGTTTTCGACGATACAAAGGAATAAATTTGCATCTTTTTGTTCCAAAAAACACTGCAGAGATATTCTAATGTGTTTATATTGCTTTTCGAAAATTCTTTACGTCTTTTCACTATCACAGAGGTTCTGATGGTTCCTATTGCTTTTCGAAAATATTTTATCATTATTTTTCTTTTACAACACTTCACTATATAATTTTAAAAAATCAAGGCAATTTGTTCTTATTAACTTTTCTACTTTGAATTTAACTTTCAACCACATACCATCTTTCACAACAATACTTTGTATTTGAGAACTGTACATTCCTTGTTATATGCCAAAATATTAACAAACAAAACAAGTGAATTCAATTTAATTCTGCAAAAACTTTCCATGAATATGTATAAACTGTTTGTCCAATTGTGACAAAAATGTAATTTTGTCACAGAAAATCACCAAAAATATGTAGCTTTTAAAATGTAAAGAAAACTCGATATAAAAAAATAGGATAATTAAAAATCAACATAAAATATGCATTAATTTGTATTTATTTAAATTTCATTTATACATCCATCAACTTAACCTAATAAAATTTTCCATTCAGATTTTGAATAACATTGGATTGCTTGAAAATCTTTTGTTGCAAAATTATATAACAACTATTCAAATCAAATTATTTGACATTTTAATTAACCTATATATCTAATGATCTCAGTTCTGTTTATTCACGTGTTTTAGATTTCAAATTAGTTTTTTGTCACTTACTACCTTCATCAAACACCAACAGTAGTTTGTCTCCTAAGTTTAATGGAACATTAACCTTCAAATCTTAATCATTGCATTGCATAATTTAAACAAAATTTCAATATTACATTATCATTAAATGAATCTAGTGTATTTAATTTAAAAACCAAATTCTAAAAACATTGTATTGAATTTCTTGTCCAGCCCTTCTGCAACGTTCAAACAGGTAGGAAAAATAAATAACCGAGATAACTGCATAATACTTTCCTCAAAAATGAGTACCTGGTTGTCAACCAATTCAACAAGAATATAATTTTAATATTTAACACATTTACCTTTTACTTAAATACATGCAACTTCCAAATAAAGATAAAGGTAATTACTGTAATAACTAATAAATATTTCTTTAATATTAGTTTGGAATTTACAAACCGAAAAGTCTTTAAAAAATTGTACAAATACAATACCAATTGGACTGTCATTATTTAAAGATGTTAATATTCGTAAATGGAATGTTAAATATTCCTTCAGTTTCTTCCAACTGAAAATTCAAACGGCTTAGATCAAAACAAAATCCTGACAATGATGAAAGATTCAAAATGCACTTGGCAGTAACCAAACATTTGGATCTAACTGGAACCAACAATTTTGAATTCAGAAAACAATTTCTACATGATTATTAATATAAAAATATATATCTTTGAAATAATGTTAATAAAAGTTCCATATTGATTTTAAATATACTTTGTTAATTATAACAAAAAGTTTCAGAGTTATTCTTTGCTACTTGTTTGAAATAAATTTATCTTGACGAGCAGGAAGCAATGTCTTCTATTAATTGAATTGCCCTAAACCACAGCGGAAAGTATTGATGGTGGAAATTCTCCTTTTCGTAATTCCAACTTCACTATTTCTTTATGAAGTTAGTCGTTTCTATGTCAAATTCACATTTTTCATGTCATTATCAGATGCAATTGTAATGTCCCTCCTCTTTGTTGGATTTAATGGAAATAGGGTCAAATAATTTGACAAAACACAATATACACTATTTTAAGAATACATATATTGTCACAGAAAAGATGAAAACTATGCTGGTCCGATTTACTCGGTTACAGAGAACGTTGTGGTGGAACGAAAAAAAAACTGAGCATCGCGCTCTCAATAGCAACGCTCGCGTGCGCGCCATCTATCGATAACTAACGTAATTGTGGGATGCACTAAGATTTGAATTACACCAATACTTCCCCTCGAACCACAATTAACTTGTAGCGCGAAAACAAAACTAAAGGCGTTTCAGTCCCAAGTCCTTCAACGCACTTCTCATGTCTGGCTCTGGCTAACCCTTTTGTCAATACGTCCGCCGTCATATCTTCCGTGGAGACATGTTCAATCATAATCTGCTTCTTCTTCACGGCGTCCCGAACAAAATGGTGTCGAATATCAACGTGCTTCGAACGCGCGTGAAACACAGGATTCGCGGACAGTTTTTGCGCGCCGATATTGTCATTCTTCACTACGACACTCTTCAAGTTTACTCCCAGGCTTCCCAGCAACTTCTTCATATGGATGGCTTCTTTTGTGGCATCGGATAAGGCCATATATTCGGCCTCTGTCGATGACAATGCCACCGAAGGCTGCTTCCTTGATTCCCAGCTGACTGCTGCACCTCCGATTAGAAAAGCATATCCGGTGTAAGACTTTCTGTCGAGCGGACAGCTCCCCCAATCTGCATCGGTGAACATCGTATAAAGCTCGTCGTTTCGAGTGTACACCAAGTTCAGGTCTCTCGTCCCTCTAAGGTATCTCAACACTCTTTTTGCCGCCTTCCAGTGAACTTCCCCGTAAGAGTTATTGTATTGACTTAAATAACTCACTGCGTGTGTTATATCCGGCCTAGTTCCCACAGACAGATACATGAGACTGCCAAGAAGTTCACGATATGGGATATTTTCCGGGCACCCCCCTTCGCCTTTTTCTTTAGCCAATTTTAAACCCAATTCTAGAGGCGTGGACACGGGATTACAGCTGCTCATTTGAAACCTTTCAAGTATCTCGTCGATATACCCTTTCTGGTTGATCGCAATGTAGTCCTTCTTTCTATCAAATTCGAGTCCTAGGAAGTACTTAAGGTCCCCCAAATCTTTAACCTCGAACTTTTTACAAAGATGATTCTTGATTCTCTCGATTTCCTCGTCGTTAGTTGATGCAATTAGTATATCGTCTACATACACGAGGATGAAGCAGGGACCGGTCGCCGTCTGGGCAGAGTACACACACGAGTCAGCTTCGGATGGAACAGCTCCGAGTCCTCGAAGTTCAGCATCCAATCGCTCGTTCCAAGCTCTTCCTGCTTGCGGCAAACCGTAGAGTCCTTTCTTCAGGAGAAAAACCATGTTGTCTTTCTGCATTGCTTCCAACATCTCTTTGGCTTGTTCCGTGATGGATTTATCCTCTTCTTCGGTCTCGAGAATATGCTCAAGAATCTCCTCAAAATGTTTTGGTGCCTCCATGAATACCTGCTCCTTAATGATCCCGTTTAAATAAGCAGTCGATATGTCAAGCTGCCGAATTTTCATTCCTTTTGCAAAAGCCACTGCTACAGCCGTACGTATGGATGCCAGTCTCGCCACTGGGGCGAAAGTCTCGTGGAAGTCGATGCCCGGTCTCATCCCAAAACCTCTCGCTACCACTCGAGCCTTGCGTTTGTCGATGGTCCCATCAGCACTGCACTTGTTTTGCAGAACAAATCTGCTCCCAATTACGCGCTGATTCTTAGGTCTGCTCACCACCGCCCAAGTCCCCTTTCTGATGAGTGATTTCACTTCAGAAGTCATGGCGTCCTTCCACTCTATGGCATCGGGTCCGGATATAGCCTTTGATGTCGGGATTTCAGCAACCACAGCTTTTTGCCCGGCGTAAACCTTACGTGGTCGTCCTGGTTGGCCGGTTCGGATGATTCTCGGTCGCCCGCGGCCTCGTTTTGTTCCCGCGTTTGCATCCCGAACTTCGTCACCTTGATCACCGTGCACGTCCCTCGTCGGTGCAAAACATAGGAATGGTTCGTTGTCGCTATCCGCCTCCGAAGGTACAGCTGCATCGTCGTCTTCGTTCATTGATAACCACTCCTGGTCATCCTCGTCGCCTGACACCGACCCAGAATCTTGTACGTTAACTTGCTCCGGAAGAATCACCTGTGAAGAATTCCTGATGACATCTACTTCGAACCAGTCTGAGTCTCGTCGTTGTCGGGAGTTTCTGGACTCTTCTCGATAAATCGTACGTCCCTGGTGACCTCAATTTTCCGAGCATCGGGTAGCCAAATTCGATATGCCTTCGCCTGATCCGCGTAGCCAACGAGAATTCCCTCCTTCGCCCTGTCATCCAGCTTCCCCTTATTTGGAGCTTTGTTCAAAACGAATGCCTTTGATCCAAACGTTCGAAAGTAGCTGATGTTGGGAATTCTGTCATTCCAGAGCTCGTAGGGAGATCTCTTCTCGATCTTCTTTCCCGGACAGCGATTCCTGATGTGACATGCTGTAGAAAACGCCTCCGCCCAAAACGATGGTGGCAGATTTGATTCTTTTAGGAGACAGCGAGCCATGTCTGCAAGCGTCCGATTCATCCTCTCCGCCACTCCGTTTTGTTGTGGAGTATATGGGGTTGTGAGTCGATGTTTTATGCCTTCTGATTTCAAGAAGTTGTCGAATTCCGCATTCACGTACTCACGCCCATTGTCCGTCTGGATCTCTTTGATTTTCACTCCATGCTTTCTCTCGACGAACGCCTTGTACCTTTTGAATTCTTCGAACGCGTCATTTTTGTTCTTCAAAAATCTCAATTCCGTCCATCTCGAAAAGTCATCAATGAAAGTGATAAAGTATAGGGATCCACCGTTAGAAGAAATCCTCATTGGCCCGCATAAATCCGAATGTATGAGCTCCAGTTTTGAAGTTGTCCTGTTTACTTCCTTTGGAAATGGCAGTCTTGCCATTTTCGCTTTGAAACACACGTCACAATTCAAGTCTTCGCTCACGTCTTGAAAATTCGCCCCCTGAAAAACTCCAGCCTTCGAGGCTTCGACAAGGTCCCGAAAATTGAGATGACCCATCCTGCTGTGCCAAATTCGCAGACGATTGCTTCCGTGTGGCTTCCGTGTGTTTTCCTCTGCAGAGACATCACTTTGACAGCTTTCCGTCGACTTTCCCTTCACGTAATACAAGTCATCGACTCGGTTGGCAATGACCTTGGTCTCTCCGTTTTCATCAAGGATTCTCGCTTGATGCTTGTCGAAAAACACGTTGTACCCTTTGTTCGTGATCTTGGCTACTGACAACAAATTGTGTTGCAAGTCCGGAACATGGAGCGTATCAATCACTTTTATGTCAAAAATATCACCGTCCATCTCCGTCTCGATCACGGCAGTGCCCTTTCCTTTTATCACCGCAGATGCATCACTGGCCAACTTCACTCGTCCACCGTGGTTCTTTTTGATTTCAGTGAATTGGTGTATGTCACGACAAAGATGCGAAGTACATCCGCTATCCAAACACCAGTCATCTTCAGTCACCTTTTCGACCCCTTGGCATACATCAGTACTCACCTCGGTTGACGAAAGGGCTATGTTTGCTGAGTTATCGTTACTCCTCTTCGGTCTGTCGTTTCCTTTTTGCGGACATTCAGACTTCGTATGTCCCTGCTGATGACACTTATAACACTTGAATTTAAACGCTTTCCCTCTCTGGTCTCTGTTTACATCGGTTGCGTTTTCCTTTTTCTTCTTCGGTTGCTGCTTCTTACGAGTGAACATGGCTTCTTGATGTGAGTTCGACGTTCCAGAGTTTTTTCTTGCGTCGTACTCCTCGACGATCTTCGTGCGGAGGTTGTCAGGCGTTGGCAACACGTCGCGGCTCTCAATCGCCACTCGGAAGTTTTCATAGCTCGGTGGCAGGCTATACAACATCATAATTGCCAGCAAATCATCATTGATGTTTACATTCATTTCCGCAAGTTTATCAACCGAATCAAAGAATTCACGAAGGTGTTCATGAGCGTCACCACCGTCGTTCATTTTCTTCAAGGTTAAGTTTTTCAACAGCGCCGCTTTCCGTGCAGGTCCCTTTGACGCAAATGTATCTTCGAGTTTCTGCCACAACTCGCGGGACGTAGCACAATTTTTCACGAGTTTCAATTGGTTGGGTCCGATCGCCAAAATCAGATCCGACTTTGCCTTTTCATCATTCGTGGTCCATTCTTGAATCGCTGCAGCATTGTTTTCCGCTGGTTCCGGTTTCACAGTTCCTCCGCTGACGTAACTCCAGGCGTCGTTTTTTATTAACAGCGCCTTCATCTGGATTTTCCAAGTGTCGTAATTCTCGCGCCCGAGCGCTTCGATGCGCACCGTTCCGTTCGTGTTCATTGTTCACAAGTCTGCGCCCGTACGAACAAAGAGCACGCGATCACGAATTTTTTTTTTCGGGCCGACCACGTTTCGCGTTTTTCGAATTTACGCGCTGGATCGCGTGTGCGTTGTCGAGCAGCCAATCACAACGCGCGTCGCCAAAGATGGCGTCTTCTTCTCCGTTTCTGATTTCAACGGTTGAACAACGTTGCAAAATGCCGGCGCTCGTCCCGTACTCGACGCCAACGACACTGATAATCCGGATGACACTCACGACACTGCGTTTCGTCACGCGATTCAAACACCAAAATGAAAAGTCTACAACTCGTACAGTTTCTGGTCCGAACCAACAAAGAATCGTTTCGCGTTACACGTCTCACAAAAGTCCGTAGACGCTTCCACAAAGCTCGTCCGATTCACTGCGTCACACTGGTTTTTGGCGTTCAGCGTGTTCGCACTCTATTTCGTGCTTTCCTCACGTTGATGCACCGATCTCACGCCACCTTCCACCACGTGCAATCCGCTTTGTTAAATTCGACGATTCACACTTTGTCACGACGTGTTCACTTTTCTTAGTTTCTTGTTTTGTCGAAGTTTTCTCCCTGTGCGTCTTCTGGGCCCATAACCATTGTTGGATTTAATGGAAATAGGGTCAAATAATTTGACAAAAGACAATATACACTATTTTAAGAATACATATATTGTCACAGAAAAGATGAAAACTATGCTGGTCCGATTTACTCGGTTACAGAGAACGTTGTGGTGGAACGAAAAAAAAACTGAGCATCGCGCTCTCAATAGCAACGCTCGCGTGCGCGCCATCTATCGATAACTAACGTAATTGTGGGATGCACTAAGATTTGAATTACACCAATACATATAAAACTATTATCATATTACAAAAACTGTCCCATTAATTTTTAAGAACTAATTATTGTATCATCATCCAAATATAATTTTACACCTCATCTGATTTAAGTACATGATAAACTATATCAGTTTCATTACTTCTGGTTAAACTGTAAAATTTGATCACATATGTCACAGAACCTCGAGGAAAATATTATTTTTTTAATGCATATATTTCCTTAATAGTGAGAGAAAATAGTTTGTTGCTGTTACTTATACATTTATTCATTATTTAATACAGTGAAATTTAACATATTTAAAATAAAAGCTTACAGTTTGTGTACAGGGTAGTTTCATCTCATGAATGCTTTTATTAGCATTATTAAGCACAGTATTAGTCATCATGCTATGCCACTGGTTTCTATGAATTAGTTTAGTAACTTACATTCACACATTTTATAACAGTTTAATAAAGATTAAATTAATAAAGTTCAATATTTATGAATATTATACCAACAGCAGTTTTTACAAAACAAATCTGGCTAAAACCAAAATTGTTACTATTTAAATACCATCAAATGGGATTGAACTGCAACTATATTCATGGTTTCTTAATTGAGAGAGAAATGTTTTGGAATTGGTAAAAAGCAAATACATTACCTTGAAGCAGAAGACTTAATTCATGTTGGCTAAATACACAGGCCAACGTCGAAAAAATTTTTTGGATGTGTTTACCTAATTCTTATCGCTTTAAGCGTGCTGATTCCAAAAACAACATTAAAAATGCCGCATCACCCACCATTTGTTCACATTTTTAACATTTTCTCTGTATAACTAGGAAAATACAGTTCTAAAAACTAGTCTACTGAAGTCTAGAAACGCATGAGACGCAAGAAGTTAAAATGAGAAAGTATTAATACGACAAGGAAGATAGTATACTCCTTGGTAAAATATTTGATCATTATATATACATCATATATACATATATATAGTATATACATATATATAGTATATACATATATAGTATATATATATATATATATATATATATATAGTATATACATATATATAGTATATGTATATACATATATATAGTATATGTATATACATATATACTACATTTATATACATAGTTAAGCAGTGTGTTCACTCGTGATTAGTCGTGGTTGTAAGAACAGACCTGACATTTTTTGTTATATTTGTGGCGAATTTGTGATTAAAAAACACCAACGGAATATTACAACTGTCAGAAATGTGTATTTTTGAAATTTCGGAATTAATTAGTGGTGGTTAGAACAAACCTTGGGCACCATAGAAAATGGTAAAAAAGGAGAAAGCATCCTTTAGATTTGTCATTCCAATGGTATGGAGGGAATCATTCGGATTATTTCTACATTTGTTGCATTTAAGTTACTCAAAAAACAAAAACGTAATTCAGTACCCTATTCTACCATCTGCAATTCGGCCAATAGGCCATAGTTCGGAAATGCCTGTTCCCGAACTACCAGTGGCTATTGCAACTGTTAATCTAGATAACAGTGGCGGCTGGTGCCCTAACAGACTAGACTGAAGGTTGCACCTTCATCGAATGACGGAAATGTAATTTCCAAAATTCAGAATACGAATATATAATAAAAATGTATGCAACTCTAATCAATTAGTTAAATAATAGTATATATTAAAACACTACTTACATAATTTTATGCGTCATGTCCGCGCATATACACCTCCCGCGTATGTGATTCTGGCTTTGATTTCCACTCGCCACTTAAATTCGACTACAGCACATTGCAACAAGCACAATTACTTCGACACGTTTCACGCAATAAAATTAGTTTATTTCGGAAACTTCACTATGTAAGTAGTGTTTCAATACAGACTTTTATTTCATTTAGTTTTATTTGATTTGAATTGCATACATGTTTATCTATATGTTCGATGGAGGTGGAACCTCCAGTCTGTTGGGGCACCAGCCGCCACTGGAAAATCATAAAACTACGTTGCAGTGAGTCAGACAAAGACATACTATGGGTATTTCTCTGACATTCCCTCCGTCGCCGCGCAACTCTAAACAGCGCCACTCGTCAGATTGCTGCATCAAGAGGCCGTATGTTCCTCGTGTTAAATCGAAGGGCCAAAGAGTAAACAGTAAACCCATTAAGAGCCCCCCCCCCAAGAGCCAAGAGCGTGGTGCAATCCCTGGCACGGCACCAAACAACGGAGAGAGCGCCAGTTGGACGCTCTTTGGTTTCAAAATGAATTCATATACATCGATATAGCTGCAATATCTTGAATATTGAATGTTTGAAAAGGAAAATGTATATTCCTAAGATATGAGATCTTTTTCATTTTCTGGGGGTTGTGCAACCGTGCAACCTAAGCACGAGCTGCCACTGCTGGATAATATGTCAAGTGACGAATCGAGTGACGACGAGTTTAAGTGTTCCGTAAACAGTGTGGGACCTCAATTGTTTACTCAAACTGCGATAAATGATTTGGTCAGAGATTTGGTCTTAATAAAGAAGAAAGATGTACTGCTTAGCTCCAGACTCACGGAAAATAATTTGTTAGCTGTTGGAAATTCAATTCATGTGAACAGGAAAGGAGAGCAGCAATTTGATCATTTTTTCAAACAAGAACAGGATTTAGTATATTGCCGGTCTCGTTTATGAGTTCAGAATTGAATACAAAGAACGGAGACTGTTTATCTATTCCTCTAAAATTGGTTTACGAGCAGTTCTATTAAACAATGGTAACATCTATGCATCATTACCTGTCGCTCATTCGGTACACATGAAGGATAATTATGAAAACTATACAATGACAACCGACTACGACGAGACGCGACGGACAATGTTAACGGAGGATTACTCCATAAAACAAGCGCAGTAATAGGAGGATTACTCCGAGAAGCGCAAAGCGCTCAACGCCCCCCAAGGGGCTTGGAGACGCGTTGCGTCGAAGTAGACGCAACAAATTAAAAAAAAAACAACCTCAGTGTAGTTTTGGAGAAAATAAACTACTCCGCTCATGGATGGATGATATGTGGTGACTTAAAAATAACATGCATGCTTCTTGGCCAGGAAAATAGTTTTACTAAATTCCCATATTTCCTAGGTTAATGGGAGGGTATGGGACTAAGTCAGCATTGTTGTCGAAAGAATTGATCTGTAAGAAAAATTTTAGTCAGAAGAAAAGAACATTCTACGGGAACATCTAGTAGATGAATACAAGATTCTGCTGCCTCCATTGCATATAAAATTAGAACTCAGTGAAACAATTTGTGAAAGCTTTACCTAAAGATGAGCAATGTTTCAAATACCTTTCTGAAAAGTTTCCTCGATTGTCTGAAGCAAAATTAAAAGAACACATTTACAATCTTCGTTGGGCCTGATAGAAAAATGCTTGACGCCCAATTTGAACTACATATGACAGTAATTGGAAACTAAACGTGAATTGCATTTAAACACGTAACTAATAGGCAACAAACAAGACCCAAACTATCAAGCCATTCTTGCCAATATGTTGGATGCCTTAATGACCCTCAAGGTTCACGTTTTAAACATTTACAATTCTTTCCGGACAATTTAGGTGATGTAAGCGAAGAATAAGGTGAGCGTTTTCATCATCTAAAAGCGATGGAAAAGCGTTATCAGGGACGTTGGAATACTAACGTGATGGGAGATTACTGTTCGTCACTTCATGGAGAGAGTCAGCAAACGGTGCATAGGAGAAAAAGCTAAATCAGGAGCTTTATCCCTTTATAGAATTGTGGTTCTCTCCTAAACCACATGTTGTACATGCCTTAATTGGAATTTAACAATTTCTTGGAGAATATTGACGAGAATGTTGGGGATTCCGATGCAGATGGCGCAACGCCAATAACGCAACTAATGAAATCAAGCAACCCACGTTTCCCTAGCCAATATTGATTTCCTTAATCAATGATTGTATTATTTTAGTTTATTATGTATAACTGTATATCATAATTTTCACTATTTATGTTTTTGCAGTATTTATTTTCAATTTTCTTGAATTTGTATTTCATATCAATTCCTATTTATTTTTCTTCTACTTCGTAAAGAACACGCACAGCTTTATTTATGACTGTATATAAGTTTTTTATTCACGAATTATATGAGTTGGTTCTGTAAACAACTACAATCCTTATACGTAGTGTGTTGCGTAGCCCTAAATGGATTGTGATCACGACCACATCATTTTCTTATTTATTTCACCTTTTATTTATTCAAATCATAAATTAATACTTTTCTAATATTTCTAATATCAAAAGGAAATAAATAAAAGATAAATTAAAATAATTCTGGAGAAAAAGTTACCCGACCTATAAAGGGTTAAAGAAAAGAGGCAAAGAAAATATACGACAATGGACACTTAAAACCTTTGTAGAATGTAATGTTAAGAATATAAAGTCATCTTCTATGTTTAAGTATAGTTCTATGGGTATTTTAAAAGTCGCTTCCTTTGATTTTTTAGTTCATATTAAGCATATTTTCTCTTAGATCAAATTGTGATTAAACTGTGGGTGATGGAAACAAACTGATTTCAGATGCGGATTCAGCGCTCAAAAACCAATAAAAATCATCATCAAGACTTAAAAAGTTTTTAAAACCTCTCTTTTGTTGGCCTGTGATATTATCCATCCTGTTAACATAGCTTGGTAGAAATAACTAGTTTTGATGCTCAACATTGCATTCCAGGGGTCAGGGAGAAATTGTGCTAATTTGCCAATGGAAAAAATTTACAATGCCACCCACTGTCACAAAGGGTCTTTTCATTGGAGTACACAAACGTAAATTCTGGAATTTTTATTAACAATTATTCAAAACAATTATTTCTAACATTACATTTTAGTTGTAGATGTGGGAAAGGGGTACATGGATTGAATACAGATGAGTCACATTTCGGACAATAAAATTATTGCCTATAAAAGTATGCGGTAGGTACCTGTGGAATAGTCTGGCACTAGTTCTTCCCCAGAACAAAGAATTAGAGGGGTATTTGTCCATCAAATCTAGCTCTTTAACTTTTCTTGAAACGTTACCCGGGATTTTTCTCACTACTGAGAATTCAGGGTCTAATATGACTAGTTATTTCCTTACCTAATGATTAATTTCAACTGAATATTGACTAATTAATTCTCCAATACTTGTTCTCTGCCATCATTGTAACTTGTTGCAAGTTCAATCCCAGTAAATTTTCGATCTTTCATAAATTCCTTATTTACATTACGTAAAAACACTGAGAAGGAAGTAATAAAGCACCTAAATCTTTGATATGATTCTTTTACTTAAAAAATTGTTTCCTTACCTACTTGATCTCTCAAACTATGAAGAAGCTACAGATGAAAGTTTACGAGGCAAAGTTTACAACCTTTCCAGAAATCACTATCTTGATAGACTGACCTCCAAAGACTTGATGTAGTACGCTCCAAACAAATAGTTAAACAGTACAAGGTTCGATAAATTTATCCTACCATCGACATGAGCCAGAACATTAATAGAAATAGCAGAAAATTTGAAAAATATTAACAACAGAGCAGTGCACAATTTCGCCCCATTAGTCACTATATCACCCCCGTCTCCGTTGCACACATTCCTCTCAAAATTTAATATTTATTTGATTTCATTTTAAACTATATAGTGACGATTCCTCAATTAGGTAACATGTTTGCATCACGACCAAAACTGCTCCCTATTTAAATGTATTTACTAATATCATCTCGATATCACCCCATCTCGATCAGGTTTTTCATCCAGTTTCCCTGATCCATTGAGCAAATGCTGAGATGGCCCCTTGTTTTGCTTCTGGACATAAATGTAACTTCATTATCTGTGCACGTCTTCTAGAATTCAGTGGGAAGTACAGTTATTCAAATTATCGTTTCCATGTTGTCGCGGCAGGAAGGATTATTCCGAAGGACAACATGGATAAGAGCCCAAAATTTATTGCTCATTTATCCTTGAAAATAGATTTTATTACATGGGAGCCTTTTTTTTCTTTTTTCATTCAAAATTCAAATAGTATATGACTTAGTGTAGGGATCACAGAATTTTGAAAATGTGCACACAATTCACTTCTCCCCATAGCACGTCATACGCAGTTTCAAATGTTTTTTTTGACATAAAATAAATAAATAAATAAATAAATAAATAAATATGCAATATGATATATGTTTCACATGTAAAAAATTCTCTCAGGAGACACAATTGAAACCTAATTTTCTCGTAGTTGAAATCAAATACGAGAGAATGAGTTGCGGGAGTCCATCAGGCATGGTGTCTTTCAGGTTGTTTCGTGGGCGTCTCAGAGCTAAAGCGTATGCGAAGACAAATCGTTGGCTGCCAGTGGTGGATAGATGGGCGTTGAGAGGGTATAGCTCTGACTCAAAGACCTGAGAAGTGGGAGAGGACACTTATTAGGGGCCAGATCAGAATGTTTCAAGATACGCACAATTCTCTTCAGATTGCAGCTTCTGAAGAGCACTAGGCTGATGAATAGAGCTGGGAAGTTCATGCAATTACAAATTTTTTAATGTTCATATCCTGAAACTTCAAATGAGAATGTTATTGGCAAAATATTGAAAATAAGGTAAGAAACGTTTTACATATTTGGAGCTATTTTAGCATATAAATTAATGTTTTCGCATATTTTTCGAATTTGAAGATAACACAAAAATATTAATATCCTTGCCAAAAATATTTATTAATACAAAGCATGAACTTTCTTGTTGCTTCAAATACGTTAATACAATAAGTTTCAGACTACTGACGGCCAACTCCGCCGAAGTAATATCTGCTGTCATCAGCTTATTGCCAAGACTTGACACCTCGCACTTTCTTTCGGCATCCTCTTGCGTGTCAAGACAGACTCCTTCTCAATCCTCCCCCCCCCCCCACAGGAAGCGAGTTGTGTCTGTCATCCTCCCTCCCTTCTGAAATGCCAACTGCGGCACATTTACTTGCTTGCCAGCAGCTTGAAAAGACAAATTTTGGAACAATCACAATCAATCGCATAGAATTTTGTGGCTAAATAGTGAGGAAATGGGGGATGAGAGGGTGCTCCTCATGGTAACTGATGCTGCGCCATACATAATTAAAGCATTCACGTTAAAAATCATGTTTCCTAATACGGTACATGTTTCACACTATGCACATGCAATGCCCAGAGACAATCAGGGAATTCAGACCGAATGTTAACGAAGCAATCAACCAGATCAAGAAGATATTTTGCAAGGCTCCACAAAACATTTCTATATACAAGAGGAAGATGGAAGACCTTCCATTGCACCCAGAGCCTATTATTACTCGGCGGGGGACTTAGTATGTAGATGCAGTTATATTCTATGCAAACCTCGTGGAGAAGGTTAAAGAGATGGTTAGCAAGTTGGATGAGGATGAATCTGCTTCCATAAAGAAAGCTAAGAAAATGCTGAGCAATAGAAGACTCTAAGAGGAGCTCATAATTATTGAAGCACATTTTGGTTTTCTTTCAAACTCAGTAAAGATTGAGAGTTCAAGGGAAACCTTAGTAGATGCACTTGCAATTATTTAGGAGGCAAAGGATAAATTGATGGTAGTTCCAGGTGCGATGGGCGAAGCAATTAGGAAGAAAACAAATGAAGATTTTGAAAAGAATCTAGGACTTCATACTTTAGACAATGGGCTTGGAAGGAAGTAGTGTTCTTTCAGATAATGTCTTGAGCACAAAATTGACAAAATATAAGTTCGCATCCATAGCATCAAGTGATGTGGAAATATTTTCTATATACGACACATTGTATGATTGAGGATTGAAAATAGCTCCTGGGTCAATAACCCGTGGATAAATAAATAAGCATTGTAAAAACAGCTCATACGATTTTACTGGATTCCTCACATCGGATGTTGCATACATCAGCGCTTGATGACCATGAAGCCGCTGCGACAAAGCTGCAGTGTGATAGTGCACGCCATAGTGCACGTGAAGGTGTTCCGAATAATCTTGGCGAGGTGAGGATGGAGAATAGAAGCGTTTCTGGAACAAAGAAGCAAACACACACACATACATAGCAAGCGTAAAATGTATCCGAACAATAGCGCATTTTTAACAATGTGTAACTATTACTAATATTTTCATTGTAAATATTCACTGAAAAGTAGTTGCGAAGGTTTTTTAATAGGCAAGAGAGTATTAGTGTTTTCTAAACTTACAGATTTCCTTTTCGTTCTGGACTTATGCATCGTGGTTACTCGTGCATTTGAGAAAGAAGGGTGAAGAAAGAGTAAGAATGGTGCATTAGCTGAAATACAAATAGTATAGGCATATGTTTCATATTAAAGTAATACAATGGAACAGACTACTAAACTAATAACATTTCAATTTCAAATTTCCATACTTGCCAGTATCGTACTTTTCTATTAAAGATCTATTGCTTCAAAAGTGGTAATTCTATGAAACGTAAAACTGCAATGCAATGCGATAAGATTTATTTCACTCTACTTAATGTAAGATTACTAGGTAAAGAGGAAGAGTTAAAGTAACCTCATATTTCTAACAAATTCCAAACATGTCCTATCCTCAATTAAACTATCATATTTATGTCAACCTTGTGCAATAATGAACATAACTATTTAAAACTTGTACTTTTCGAATAGCAGTGTATACAAGTAATAATAGCACAAACCCTCAACGTATTTCGGAAGAAATTATATGTTGATACTCCACGAGCATTAATTTCATTAATTTACAAGTGTACATCTTACGTTTGAGAAAGTTTCGAGGGAAACAGCATAGAATTTTCCAGCCCACATTGTAATAGGTGTCTGGGAACGAAGTAAAAGTATTCGCAGAGTTTTTTTTAATTTTTCTGAGCCGTTGTACCACTCACTGTTGTAAATGGACGATGCTAATTTATTACTCTGAAATAAAATGATTATCATCGAAAACATTCTGATACAACATTTTTCTCAAAATAATAACTGATAAAAATATAAGACTCACCTCAAATACTATATCATCTCCAAATTTACAGTAAAAAAATGTCTGCATAACATTTGAGGTCGTGTAAAGTAAAAATTTGAAAAAACTAGGCCCCATCATATCACCCTAAAATTAATATCATAATGTTATATAAGTTACCGCATCTTTTAGTTACTCTTTCTATGTTCAAACAACTCACTCACCAATTTGGCCTGAAATCCTGCCAAACATATTTCAAGCGATGTGGCAATGAATTGAAAGAGCATGACGGGGCTGATAATTTTTTCCAATTCCGAGGCGAAACTGCAAACAAAAGAATTAAATTGAATAAACAGGAACTGTGAATCAAAACGTTGTCCACAGCCACAAATGTCTTTAAGAGGTCGTTTTTAATTTTATTGTTTGCTAGTACAATTATTTTCTTATTCCCATGCGTATGCAATGAAATGAGGTCTCTGCAGTCTTAACAAATCAATAAAAACTTGTTTTGGGTGCTAATGATCTGATGGAACTTCAGATGCTTATCTATTTTTCCTAGAATGCACCTCAAAGGTGACGTAGCCCGCATACATCAAACAAAACAATGTTTTAAATTATACAGTAAAACTTACTCAATGAGAAATCCGTAATGGCCAGTATGTTTACTTTATCGCTACAGAGTAGAAAGTTATGTAATGCTGCGCGAAAACTTTAATTGCGCGAATTTTCAGAAAACTCTTATTACAGGGTCCTGGTAAGGAAAAAGGGAATAAATCCATTTGTTAAATTTAGAAAAAATTCTCTCGCACGTAGTGTAGCCATAATCCATGTTTTGAGGGTCCTTCTTATCGAAAAATCGCATGACGGCAAAACGTCTATCCGTCTGTCTGTCCGTCCGTCCGCTTGTGTCCGTCCGTCTGTCCGTCCGTCACTCCGTCCGCCCGTCCGTCCGTGTGTCTATCCGTCTGTGAACAACGCTAGCGTCTAAACCGTTCAGCCGACTTTCTCCAAAACTAATATTCCTCAATCAATCGCAGCCTTTTGAATTTGAAACCATATATTTTTTTTAAATTTTGGGGGGTACTTTACATGAAGGTCCTGGGACATTTTCCAAATTTTCAAAACAATGGTTCCAACGTTTTTGATTATTTTTTATTGGATAGTGTGAAAAACGTTTAAGAGAATGCCCAAGGTCTCATTTTCGTTGAAAACACTTATTTTTCGAAAATTGCAAAAGTTCAAAAACAAATTTCGGTGTTTTACTAAACTAAAATATTAAAGATAGACAATTTTTCCTTTAATGACATCTGTTCTTTAAAGACAGATTTTGAAATATGGTATGTACAATTTTTCGAAATTTGTGTACTTTTCGCGTAATTTTGCGTGAAATTTCGGGCGAGAAAGTACGTGCTGTTTTAGTACCACTAGTTTCCGCATTAGACATGATTCCGCATTATACAATGTAATACTGTGAAATTTACGATTGCCAGAACCACGTTTTATGTTCATATTGGACAGATTTCTAAATTACACACTTTGAGCAAGTTTTATTGCATTTTCTTCTACATTCATAAATAATGAAAACATTAAGGAAAATATTTTGTTGCAAGCAAAAAATGAAACTATTGACAAAACTATTGCGCGCGCGCGCGTTTGTGTGTGTTTGTGAAACATTTGAGCCTCGATCATAACTTCGAGGGGTCAGCCACTGAATTACTTTACTCGTTCAGTATTGTGGGTAAGTAAACATGCCAATATTGCTAAGCTTTAAAAATTTAATTTCACAAAAAATCAAACAATCACTATCATTTAATTGTATATAATTGAATTATTGTACATCACTTTATTTTTATTAAATATTATTTCTGTCTCTATTTCTTCAACATGATTTTACTTTCTCACCCTTACGAAAGTAAGAAGCGAAAGTATTCTAATCGTGTTCAAAAAACAGCGAATTGTCACCGTTTTCCAGGCGCTGGTAACGAGATAGTGGATAAATCTTGTTCATACATTTAGTAAAATATTTTCTCTAGCATATTGTGTAGTCAGAATCCATGTTTTGTGGGTCCTTGTTACCGAAAAATCGATTGACGGGAAAACATTGGTTAGTCTGTCAGCCCGTCCGTCCGTCCGTCAGACCGTCCGTCAGACCGTCCGTCTGTGGTCAACGCTAGGCCCTAAACCGTTCAGTCATTATCTCCAGAAATAATATTCCCAATCGATCTGGCTGATGTCGCGGTCTCTTGAATTTGATACCGGTATTTTAATTTTGAGGCATACTTTACAAGAATTCCCTGGGACATTGTCATATTTTTCAAAAAAATGAGCCCGAACCTTTCGATTAAACTATGTCCACGAACGCTTGAGAGAATGGTGCAGGTCGCGTTTTCATCGAAATTTGCTGACTTTTAGAAAATTGCATAAGTTCAGTTTTTTCGACGTCTTTCTACAACTAAAATATTGAAAATAAACATTTTTTTCTTAATGATTCTTTTTTTAACGACAGATCTTGAAATAAGGTCACGTACAATTTTTCGAAACTTTTAGTAGTTTTCCGGTATGTTTGTGTGAAATATAGGCAATTTTTAATTTTTTAACTATTTTTTTCTCCAAAACAACTCCATTTTTTGAAATTTTATTTTCGTATCTATTAAAGGACGGTGAAAAAATGGTGCTCGTCTTATTTTCGGAGAATTCTGTATTTTCGAAAATGGCAAAATTTTTTAACATTAAAAATTAAAAAATTGAAGATAAAGATTTTTACCAAAATAAAATCTATTATAAAACAATCATTTCTTTAAAAAAGACAGGTATATTTTTAAACTACTTTTTTGCGATTTTTTATTGAAATTTATGCAATTTATAAAAAAACTTTCTCAAAAACCGCTCCTATTTTTTTTCTCTCACTGATAGAACAAGAAACGCTGAAAAGAATGGTGTAGGTCTAGTTTACGTTGAACAATTCAAATTCTCGAAAACTTCAAAAACTTAACATTTAAAATTCCAAAATTGAAGATAGAGATTTTTGGCCTAAAGAAGATCTGTTCTAAAAAAATAGCTTTAAAAAGTTCAGATACAATGTTTTTGAAAAAACTAGTAGTTTTCGCGTAATTTCTACTCGAAATTAATGAAATGTGCTACAGATGTCCCACCAACTATGAGCCACAAGAAAAATTCTCGGGGAACATAGGAATGAATCAAAAGGAAATGAAAAAGAATTAATGTTATTTTAATTATAGTTTACTGTTGAAAATCTCAATGTTAATTCCATTTTTACACTAATCTTCAATTTGTAATTTCAATGTAATAAAAACGCTCTCCGTTTCTGTCAAATTATTTCTGCAACCGGTTTCCGAATTTATATCATTTTTTGGGGTGCCAGGAAAGGGTTGCGATTTTAAATTTCCTGTAAACACATCTAAAGGGAAATAATTATCCTACTAGCTCTGCCGGTTGGGTTCTTACAAAAATAATCTTCCCCGGTACTTACTTTCTTCCTAGCAAACGATCATTCGATCCGCTCTCCATACGGAAGAAGCGAGGAATCTGAAATTTGTTTCTGGAAAGAAACTGCGGATTGCATAAGATGCTAAAGAAATGATAATCAGCTTTTCTTTTTCAGAATGGGAACGTTATAAGTTTATTTATTGATTAATTCTTTTTAACATGAAATGTCACCTTGGTCATGACCGATCGTAAAAATTATCTATAGCGCTATTATTCTTACTATTTTAGATATCCATGCGCTCTTGGACGATGAGGCCAGGAAGAATCCACCGCTCCGACCTTGAAAATAGATTTTATTACATGGGAGTTTTTGTTTGTTTTTTTTCTCCCTTTCAAAATTCAAAATTTATTGCTTATTTATCCTTGAAAATACATTTTATTACATGGGAGTTTTTTTTTTGTTTTTTTTCTCCCTTTCAAAATTCAAAATTTAAGTAGTATATGACTTAGTGTAGGGATCACAGAATTTTGAAAATGTGCACACAATTCACTTTTCCCCATAGCACGTCATACGCAGTTTTTAACTGTTTTTTTGACGTAAAATAAATAAATAAATAAATAAATCTCTCTTGTATCTTGTTCTCCTCAACTCTCCGCTGTCGGGTCGATGTCCTCCTCAACTTATTAATTGTTTCACTTCCCTATTCTTTGCCACGGATGGGCACTAACTCCAAGACTGTCACGTTTTACTTAATCCACGATACACTAAAGTCTATTTCTTCTAATTAATTCCTCCAACTTGTAACGCGATAAAATATAAAGTTCATCCCCTAAACTACAAGATATGTCTCGAGTCCCTGCTCTCACGTCCGTATTTTCTTTAAGTCCGATTTGCGCACTCCCGGTGCCAGAATTATTCAAAAGTCCCAAATAGAATTACGCCCACAAAATATTTATAAGTCCTCACTGATCAATTATTTCCCACAAAATTCCACCAAGTCCCGCATCTATCATTTACAATAACCTTTGCAGTACGATGTGTACGGTACACGGTCTAAAGCTCATCTCTCCAATATTACAAAGTTCAACCCTCGATAACTTTCATACCTTCTTGTCTCTTGTTTTACAAAACCATCTCGAGTTTCCTTCTACGCCATACCCCATTACCAGTTTACCACCAATCCTACATGCCCTTATATCACAATCTTCTGTCCGTTACTTGCCGCGCTATGTTTATTTACTTCCGCTCCCCTGGTTGCTAAGGAACGCCCTGTCTGCATGCCTATGCCCTCAACATTTACACTTTTTAAGATGAATTTAATAAATTTTTGTCCCCAATTCCCATCAAAATATTGTGTGACAGTCTGGTATGTCACAGTAATGATGTATTTTCTTTCAACCAATCCGCAAATGTTAATTGAAATTAGCCCAATTAGAATTTCTCTTTTAAAATGTAATGTGAAAATATCCAAAAATATTTAGTATGATAACACTAGGGAACAAGATTTTTACCTCTAGGAATTAAGAGTACGCAACGTACTCTATTTTATACGTAGATTACGAATATAAACGTCATATTTATTAAATATACCGTATCAAACTGCATGTTGCTATTAATGCAAATACATTTAAATTGAACCTGTGAGATATATAGAATCAATACGCATAAAATCGATTAAAAATAAAATATTTGTTCAGTTCATCTATGCCAGTTTCATGAGATATCAAAAAAATTAGGTTTTCGAGTTTATTTGTTTTCGTTTTTTACCTTCTGTATTCGAAGATTACCGGCTTTATTCTCACGTCTGGTAGTCGCGCTCAATTACGAGTAGGTCTTAATGGTCTTAGTGGATGTTTTGAAAACAATTCAAGTGTACTCTCGTATTTCCTACTACGCATCAGTCATCGAAAGGAATTATTTTAGCCCCTTACATTATCGCACGTACACAAGTATCCAACTGTGGCAGATTCTGAGTCAGTCGGTGTCATGGGGAACTGTACCCGCAGTGCGCGTGAAATTCATGTCTGGTTTGAATGTGCTTCAAATACATTAATACATTACAGTTCTGTGGTTTTTATAAAGTGAAATTCACCACATGATTTGTAGAAGTGAATCGGTTTGATAAAATGCAAATCGTAATTTCACATCGAAAGTGAGCGAATCTACCCGATAACTTCTGTTACGTTTGTGGAAGATTTACACCCAAATATCAAAGGAAAGAAATATATGAAATTACAAAATTTGCATATTCTTTATACTTTGGCTGTTGTGTTTGTGATCAGGACAAATCATGGGCTGCTCACTGGTGTTGTGTAACCTATACAACAAACCTTAGATTGTATAGAAGACTCAAGCAATTGTCATTCGGTCTACCAATGTTCTGTACACCAAGAAATCACTTTAATGATTGCTACTTCATGATAAAGATATCTGGCCTGTCCAGATCAATTATCCACATAATTCTTCTTCCATGCGACCTGTGCCACACAATAACGAATTACCACTGTATGTACCCGGAAACACGATCATAAATTATGAAGAAAACTGTGATGAAACTGAACCAGTGTTTCCTCCCAGAAACAGAAGCCTCCGCTGCAAAAGATCCAGACTACTTACCAGGAAAGTCTAACTCTGGCCTGCACTTAGTATAGCAGGAAGACCTAAATGATTTGGCATGGGACCCGAATTTGTCAAAAAAAGAATGTGAACTGCTAGGATCCAGATTACAGTAATGGAAACTACTTTCTATCAAAACAAAATTTTCAGAATTTAGAAACAGACAAGAGACCATTGCCCAATATTCTGCTTTTGAAGATACTTTTCTTTTGTGCAGACATTAGGGGGTTAGGTGGTTAATGATTAAATTGTGTGTTCTCTATAATCCAGATGAATGGCAAATGTTTATAGATTCTTCAAAACATAGTTTCAAAGCAGTGAAATAATTCGGATGAGTAATGCAAAACCGAAGGAAGGAATTTTCGCAATCATAAAATTCACGTTCGATGTAATATTGGAAGAAAAACTGAAAAATTATAAAACACTGGTCACAGAATGGTTAGGATTCTGTGACCACTGTTTTATAATTGTGTGTAGGAATGAAAAATGTATTTTCTTCACTCCCATCTTAATTTTTCCCGCAGAATTTGAGTGATATTAATGATGAAAATGGGGAAATTTCATCAAAATATTGCTACAATGTAGAAAAGATATCAAGGACGTAAGGATCCTGCAATGATGCAAGATTATTGCTGGTTTCTTGTCAGAGTGAGTAAACAGGAATACAAGAGTAAGTGACAAGGCGCAAAGCATTTTTAAGGTAGCTATGGTAAGGTAGCTATTTTAAGGTAGCTACGCGAGAAAGATGAAAAATCGTGAAATTTCTTCATTTTCAATTTTTATTGGGTGGTATGCTCTATTTTATTTGCTTTTAAATGCTTCAAACCGTTTCTTGATACGATTCTTAATTTTGGAGAAAATAGATTTTTTCGAAGCGATTGTCAACTGTGAAGCCCTTGGTGAGTGAACTTCATATGCATTTTCCCGAATTGGGAATTTTCAGCACATTCATGTATGTCAAACATCATAAATCATGAACTATTAAAGATAGTAATATAATTCTTTTTGCAGCATGTAAATCATGATTTGCTCTAGTGAAGTTTGAAGTTAAAATCTGCATTTTGCTAATTATTTATAAACAAATATGGGGGAAAGTTTAAAAAAATAGTTGATCTCTAAAAGCATAAAGAAATTAAATGTGCAAAGGAAAACAAAATAGACCCAAAATTATTGATTTTTTTTTCAGCTCAGCTTTTCATCAGCTTTTTTATTTTTAGACAGCTACCTCATGCATTGCAATGGGAGTTTCCCCTTCCAAGATGTTTCAATACTATTGCATGAATATGCGTATTCCATTTTTAACTTTTTTCTTACCTCATATCAAGCATGCTTATAAAATTTTTTAGTAATATAACCGTAGAGACAATGCGGAAATTAGTAAAGGATTTTGTCTATTTTAAATACTAAATACGTTCATATCTTTTGAACCTTGGATGATAGAAACGTTTTATAATTATTTTCGAAATCAGCGTGATCATTTCCTTTAAAATATCCTACTTTCATCCTGGAAATATGAAAAAACAATTGTTCCCTAGTTTAAATTTTTATCGTTATTTAGTTAGTTCATTAGCTTTTTAAATTTCTTTTACGCCAATTCCTCCAACCAATGTTGAATTTAATACATTTATGAGAGAAATTTATAAAGAAATGGACTATTCCTTTATCATGTTCCACAAATAACAAAATTTCTCAGCCATAAATTAAATCAATAATTAAACAATTAAAATCACGAAAATCTCCTTGTATAGATAACCTTACTTATAAAGCAATTAAAACGTTTGGTAATAAAACTATTGCAGCCCTCACATCCATTTATAACTCTGCACACAGACTTGGATATTTTCCTTAAGTCCAGCATAAATTTCAAAGATACACAAATCTTTCTTTTAATTTCGATTGACGCATATTTAAAATGTATATTGATTCCATCTAAGTGGGCCCTTTTTTGTCCCTGAAACTTTCCAATGCTACTTCTAGTTTTTTTTGCTCAATTGGGTATTTTTTTAGCTCAATGTGATGGTTCGCCTCTCCTTGTTCTGCAAGTTCAAGTACTCCGCCTGGATCTGTCCTTAAGTTTTTGTAGTTGTTCAACCATTCGTCTTCACTTATGTTAAAGATTCGAGCAATAATTTCTTCTTTATATAAATGTTTCATTATTTTGAAGGCCATGTTTTCGGCTCCGTGTAAATCGTCTTGCATGTCTGAGATGTTCTTATCCCAACTCTCCTTTTCTAGTTTCCTAATTTCTCTCTTCGCGAGAGCACACCTCCTTTTATACTCCAACCGGTCGTCTCATGTGTTGGTCTGCAAATATTTTAAAAGCTTTTTCAATATCAATCACAAGGTCATGTATTTCCTCATTCCATTTCTTGAGCTTTTTACTATTATTTTTATATTTGCATCTTCCACCTAGTGCTTCTGACGCTGATAGACACACTATTTCCATGATATTTTGCCTTTCTGTGTCAACGTCTCCACTTAACAGTTTTTCATGTATTTCCAGAGACGTGAGAAGTGTCATTTCCTTATACTTCCCTCTTTCAGCAAATGTGTTTTAAAAGCGCTCTTGGGTTCCTCTTGATACTTTTGCTTCTTATGGGACCATATTTCAGAGATATTAAGAATTGATTTTACTAGATAGTGATCTGTGGGCTCCTATGAGCTCGTCTATCTTTTATGATGAGGCAAGCATGTTGTTAGCAATGATGTACTAGTCATTAATATTTGGGAATCCTCTTCTTATCCAAGTAAACTTGTGAATATATTTGTGACAGTAATAATTATTAGTTATTCTGAAGTTGTTGAAGGTGGCAAAATTTCTGAAACATCTCCCATCTTCATTGTGTCATTTCTCCTAGATTTCCTACAATATTCGGTATTGGGATATTTTCGACTCTTGCTTTAAGATTCCCACATCAAGTCATTTCTGTTACTCATATTCAAATGTTCCTGAAAGCTATTTTGAAATTTTTCACTTTCTTGTTTCTTACCTTCTTCCGGGGCATACACATCTAGCTCTATTAGATATCCTCTTTTCAATTTTAATCGCAATATTATAATACGGTTGTTAACAAAGTTGTAGCTTCTTTTACTGTTCCTCCCTCGATTAGCCAATAGAATTACTATCACAGATGAAGCCCACGATGATCGAGGGACACCAGAATAAAATTTTATTAGATGATTTAATTCAGTAGTTCTCTTCAGTGATGATTTTAGACGTAACATATACAAATATTTGTACACCACATCTTTTTCTCTTATTTGTAATTTCAGTTTTTCAACTGTCTATTTATAGATACCTGTACATAACTCCACCGCTGTTTTGATTAAAAGTTTTTGAAGACATTTAGAAAAGCACAACGGAAGTACCACCTGACGCGCTAGTACACGTACTATTATTTTCCTGCAACGAGTTTTGTTTGGTTATCAAATAACAATATAATCGAACAAGAGAAATGCAATTATTTAGGCCATCTTGGAAATATTGTCTTTGTTACTCTATGGTATATTTTTTTGTAATTTGATCTGTAGTGCCTACTTAAGATTTTTTGTTGTAAAAACATACAATTCCATGTTTTTGCTTTTACTCAAATATACCAGTTTTATCTCTGAGAATTTTATTGATGACAAGCCGTTTGTCATCAATAGAACCAACCATGATGACACCTATATATAAAATCTGAATTCTGAACTGTAATCTTCGTTGCGTGATCAGATTACTTTGTTGCCTGCGGGAGGGAGGGGGCTAAAGCAACCTTCCCTTTGGGTGCACCACTGATAATACTTCAACTAATGATTTTCTATTAGTAGCAGTATTACTAGCAGATTACCCAGCGCTACCCGGATATTTATTTTTCACAAACATCCATTAAGCAGCCTCGCCCGCCCCGCACGCTTCGCCCTTCTCGCCTGCACGCCCTGTTCGTCCTGTCACGGCCGCCCCGCCTTCAACTCCCGCCCCGTCTATACAGCCTTTCCGCTCTATCTTTCCGCTCATATCTTCGTCCGCCTCCCCCTACGCCGTATCTAATATGCCATGACCATCCTGCAGAAACCTCCCGTCCCTCCCATCCAGTCTATTCCGTATTCTCGCTCTTAACGCTACGTCCGTGCCCCCGGACCCTGCCCCAGTCCATTCAGCCCTTTCCGGTCTATCTCTTCCTCCCGCTTATCACGCACCTCCCGTTTCTTTCGTTTTTCCACCACGTTCACTCCTTCTCTTCGGCTTGCTCTTTCGCTCCACCTCTGCCCGTTGCGCTGCTCCTCTCCCATTTCATTCTTCCGATTCTCTCGCTTTTTTGGCTTAGGGGGCATCCACAAATTACCTAACGCTAAAGAGGCGGGAGGGGATTTAAGGAAGTGTTGCGCGGCGTTACATGGGGTAGAGGGTGTTAGTTTAATGTTACTTTTCGCTGATTGTTTTTTCAACATTTGCTGAAATAATTCCTTTTATTCAGTCTTACACAAAAATATTATTAAATTAAATTTAAAAATGTAAATAAATTTAAAAGTTATGTCGTAAAATGTTAACAATAATAGAAAATATATTTTCAGCAGAATTACACTGAAAGGATCTTAGAATAAGAAGAAAATAATAGAAACTGATAGTATATTCGAGAATACAATTAAATTGACACAGTAGATTCTCGCCCATGCGTCTTCCAAGATATGTGCATTAATCAGAAATGTTCTTGCCAATCCTTCCTTCTTTTATTCCCGTAAAATATTGTTTCCTAATCTCATTGTTACGTGCAGTCAGAATCACCAATTAATTCTAACTTCAATTATCATTAATTTTAATATCTATCACTATAAAATTAGAAAATTTGTTTTTATTAAATAATGTACTTTTCCTTTTTGTAAATGGTAGGGAGAGGGACTCGCATTTGTTACGTAATTAATTAGCAATTCTGCTTCCCCGTTCCCTGCTGTCCTTCGTGGCAAGGGAAAGGTAAAACTACAATTCTCAAAAGAATTAAAACCTGGCATAGTTTCCATTCCCTCAGAATTCTCTACACTCCTTTTCAATGACACATGAAAAATGAAAACCACATGAAACACATTCACATGAAAAAATACGAAACAAATCATTACACCGAAAACCAAGTTCAAATTTGCACAAAACGGTCATCCAGAGTTGGTCTAGTTCCCTTAAAAACGGAATACTACGAGTGTTTCCAGATCTAACGTTACCCACCCGCTACAGTTACATAATTCACCTGTAATATTCTCCGGATCCGGGGCCCAACTGGCAACAAAAGAAACCCAACTCAAGAATCATGACCAATTATGAAAATCTTAAACAATTTCACTCGCCTTATGATGGATTTGTGATGTTTGATGCACGCAACTAGGAAGTCGTACACATTCTCTTCCCGCAGCTTTGCGTTCCTTTGCCTGGGGTCCGTGGGCAGCTGGGCAGGCACACGTTCGTTCCTTACCCTCTCGTACATGTTTTCCAGAGACTTGCCCAGCAGACGAAGGTGCCCGGCCGTGCATATCATGAGCGAGACGAAAAACATGTCCGCCGCGACCGTCACGCCGCAGCCAATGACGATCGCCGACGCTTGGAACAGGTAGACCAAGTGGTACAAAGGAGTGGTGTGCTGGTCGAAAGGGAACCACGCCATGAAGGGCAGTGTCCACTCATGCTCTTCGCCCGGATGAAGCACTTTGTGCATCACCATGTCCACAATCGGCTCCGCGCTCCATGTGCTTCCCCCAATGATCGCAACCACTATATACGCTCTGCACATCTTGTTGGTGACTGATGCACATTCTTTAACGATCTCGTTATGCTCCGGACCGTCTAGGATCTGAAGGGTCGGGAAATCGTCTAGTAGAGACGAGAGGAGTCGCCCGATTTTTTTTCGATATATATACGCATCAATGATTTTCATGGATACCTCGATATATGAAAGAACCATTGATCCAATCATTGCCATCTGGGCCAAGTCGCCCCAGTACTGTGCGGTCCCGATTGCCATTGTGGTAAGATGAGTAATCGCGACGCTGAGTAGGAAAATTCTGTAGAATGGGTAAAATTTCCCAAGCAAACCCGAGCGTATTTCTTCGTCTTCCCACAGGCCCATTAAGCGCATGGCTTTAATCTGGAGATTCAGATTGAACTCCAATGGTTCAACATGGGAGAACGTGTCGGATCTGTAAATAGGAAAGGATTCTGAAGTGAGTTTTCAGTAATTGCAGACTCATTACCTATCTTGTAAATATTGGCGATAGAAGTAAGTTACGTAAGAAAAGAAATCATCACAACTGTCAAAAATCCAAAGTAAACATTTGTTGCAATTTTTGAGGAAAATTCGAAAATATTATAGGATTCATATTATGTACCCCGCTCCCCAAATTGAAATGTTTCAAATTCTAGACGTCGCGGCTTCAGCCAGATTTATTGGGGAATAAAGCTCTGGCAAAACCCCTGTGCAGGATTTAGGCGTGTGTGTTGTCTTCAGAAAGACTGGCAGAGAGACGTACTGTCAGACAAATGTCAAAGACCCAAAATCCTAAATTCTGACAATACTTGATATTCGAGAAAGTAATTTAGTGAGGAGCAAGAAAATTTCATTTTTTCGGTATCCGAGACCCGAAAGCATGCTTTTCTGTCGAAAATAGGCAGTTTCCTGCAGCATTACTTTCCCTAAACTAGTACGTTCATGAAAGTTAAAGCGGTTCAAGCTGTAGCATTACTAGTTTATTAACAATAGATTACTTTGGTTTCCAAAACTGACAACAATATTTTCGCAGTTATTTATATTTTAACATTTAGAGAATCATATTAAAAATGTCCATCAAAATCCAAAGGCAATTTACAATTTTAAAATTAAGCATAATTCAAAAGAAACAGTATGTACTTCATGTTACATGCTACAGTTGAACAAGAATATAAAGTTATCTCAATATGGCCTCGTGTTATTTTTTCACAGTCTATAAATATTCGAGAATTTTCTCACGTAAGTACCATCCACCATACAATAAAATGGTTGTTTAAATTTTGTATATAACAATATTTCAGTGACTGGTATTGCCCCATTATCAAGTTGGTCTGAAATTATATATACAAAAAATTAAAAACCGTGAATACTAAAATTAAAATAATATGAATGGTACCAAATGTAATATTATGCTCACCTCTGTTAAGCATTCCACAATCTAGTTAAAAAAATTTCAAATGTTAAAATATTGTATTAAAAATATAATTGGTGATGGCAATAGCTGTTCTCAAAACGTTGCTATTCGTAAACTTTAAATAAATATTAGTTTCTAGTATAATATTGATTATTTGCTCTTCAAAATCATTGTGAGCAATTTTCCGAATAATTATAGTGAGTGTCAAAACACAATATAAAGCCATATTTAGATGACATAATTACGAACTATGGTAGCCAAATTAAGTTGTTTATAAAAATAAGAATCATAAACTTGAAAATAAAAAAAAAAACACTTGTTCTTATTCAATCCACCGTGCAATGCATACCTACCTTTTTAGTATTTTCGAGCTTCCAGGCATGGTGAGGCTTCACTTGTGACTGATCGGTAAGGTGATATTGAGTGTAGGCTCGAAAAAAGTTTCCTTGTTTGATATTATTCATGCCGAAGTGGGTGTTAAGCCAGAGAATTGCAGGGCGGGGAGATCGGAGACAATTTGTCAACCTCTTGAAAGATGCAGGATCAAATTTGACTCTTCTCACCTGTCAATTTGCTTTTACCTTATAGCCCTATCCCTTACATATGCTTGTCCTATTCCAGTAATAGACATTGAAGGTCAGACTGGAAGCATTGGGGATTCTTTTTCATCAGGTGTAGTCATCAGGAGTCATGCTATATGTTTTACATAATTTTGGTTGAGATATAGTTGTAAGCTTGAAATGCCAGGAAATCAAGTATTATGCCGTAGATTATTACCTAATAATTATTCATAAACATCAGCATTTTTGTACTAGCAAAATATATTAAATTAATGAAAAAATCTCGAGGGGCTGGTAGATCGCAGTAAGGTTTTCATTCATATCTGTCAATGTTAGTGGATGCAAAGACCCTTTTACTCGCCTAATAACATACGAGGTGCTTTCGGTAGCGGGATGCCGCAACCGGTTAATGTAAATGATCGCTTTTCCGTGCGGCACGGCGGATGTCGCAAGGCTGTGGTAGTCGTGTGCTTCCTGTCGCCTACGTAGAACTCAATGCGTTTTGTCCCGCGAAATATCAAGTAACACCAATCTTGAAACTGAAGAAAGCAATCGCGCGTCGCTGCCGCCAGTTGTAGCCCACACACGACACGACCTATTATTCAACATATACATAGCAGAATTCCATCATCATCATTATGAAATTCTAATATAGCTCAATTCGCAGACGATACAGCTCTATTCGCCTCAGGATGCTCACTAAGTAATCTCCGATCACAAATTCAACTTGAATAACATTGAAACCTGGGCGAAACTCTGGAAAATTTAACTGAATCCCGACAAAACAATAGCAAAAATCTTCTCACTCAGAAAGTTTACCTCCCCCACTCCGCTAGTAATAAACAATTCGCCATCACCTGGTCTCCACCATCACAACCCATAAAATACTTAGGACTTCACCTGGACACAAAACTAACCTGGAAAACCCACATAGATATAAAAATTAAACAAGCAAGAAATAAATTATTCCAACTCCGGCCACTAATCAGCAAACACAAATCCTTGTCATACACGAACAGTACAACAATATTCAAAACTATAATTAGACCACTAATGCTTTATGCATGCCCAATAGGGACAAACGCAGCCCCCACAAATGTCAATAAATTTCAAGTAATGCAAAATAAATTTTTAATATTAATCACAAATGCCACCTGGTTCATAATTAATAAACAACTTCATTCAGAATTAATCATCAATACAATAATAAACCAATTATCACACAACTTCTACCAAAGTCTAACAGACACACCAACAGCATTTCATTACAAACTACCGAAAAACCAACCCACGCCCGAATAAAAAATAGATATTTTTTTGAAGCCTTCCTCAAAATGTTAGCCAACAATGATTCTTAACCCCGAGGTTCTCCCCTAGAGTATCCTCTTCAATGTATAGATTAAGTTAGCTTAGATATTTTAACTGGAATAAGTCTGAAATTAATCTGTCAAGTAATTTTACTGAACGATGTAATCCATCCAAAATTAATAAATGTGTTAAAAAAGGACACGACCATTTTTTCCGCAGTGAACTGAGTGGCGTAAGGTCATCAGTAAGATCCCCATTCCGGGTCCGCTAACTTCATCTCAGAAGAGACCTTCGATTATCACCTCTGGCCGATATTTTTTTCAAGCTGCCTAGAGTTTGAATTTATTACCCTGGGGCGATATATTCTTTTCCAGGAGGAAATAAATTTCCAAGACATTGTATTTCCTACATTCACTATAACCCAGGTTCAGGTTCACTATAATCCAATATTCTTATTTTATTGTAATAGTATCTTGATCTAAATAAACAGACTGAATAAGTTTTATAACAATTTATTTCCTGCTATACAATCATGTCGTTTCGACCATATTGGGGGTCTTTTTCAAAACATCTATTGTCCAGATGTATTGACACCACATCATAAACAATTAGCATTTTGATAAAAAATTGTCATTGGTATAAAAATTGATCAAGTAGGTATCTGATGATTCTAGTTGTATTACATATGAAGATAATGATTCGATAATAATAATAATAATAATAATAATAATAATAATAATAATAATAATAATAATAATAACTACACTTACATACACATACTGTACTCTAACTTGAATCAGTGAAAAGCCACTGATTGACAGTGACTATTCACTGATTGTGGTAGTTAAAATCCGACCACTGACAATCAGTGAACTGAACTGAATGAATCAGTGAAAATCGGGACCACTTTTTGAATCAGTGAAACTTCACTGCTTGAATCAGTGAAACTACACTGTTTTGAATCAGTGAATCAGTGAAATCTATGGCAACTAATTGAACCAGTGGAGTAAATAGCTGTTGCAATCAGTGAAAGCAAAGCCTCCCTTATTTGAATCGGTGAAATATCGCATTGCCATCCCAGCAGTGGCGGCTCGCGCTTAGGTTGCACAAACCCCAGAAAATGAAAAAGATCTCATAATATCTTAGGAATATACATTTTCCTTTTAAAACATTCATTATTGAAGATATTGCAGCAATAGCGATGTATATGAAATCATTTTGAAACGAAAGGGCGTCCAAATGGCGCTCTCTCTGGTGTCTGGTGCCTTGTCAGGAATTGCACCACGCTCTTGGCTCTATTAATGAAGTTATTGTTTTTACTCCTTAGTCCTTCGATTTAACACGGGGAAGATAGAGCTTTTTGGTTGAGCAACCACACAGCTGGCGCGTTGCGGAGATACTGCCTTTTTAAGTGAGATAGGTGAATACAAGTCTTTATTTAAACCAATGAAAAACATACAACAGAAGAAAACCATGTTCAGGAACTTTTCAAAACTCACTACGGAGAAAAATTGGCCTGCAGTTAACACTCTTTATTTTATGTACATATTATTGACAATTTTGGTGACAATACAACAAATTATGAAAAGAAAGTTGGGAAGAAAGTAGTGAAAGAATTATAATCCTCTTATAATTTAAATGTGTATAAATACATTTCAATAGATTTTTATGTGAATTTTACAATAAAAATAAATAGAGAACATTAAATCTGTCAAAATTTTTAAAGTAAAAATACAAATAAACATTTGATATTATTACAAGTATTTGGCAAGTTTTAGGGCAACTTAATCAGCTTCCTCTGCTAATTATAATTTTCATAATTAAAATCAGCAGCATTGCCAAGCTTAAAATTGGAAATGTTAACAGCACTGCATGCCTTTGTTTCTATGTACATATATATGTATACACATGTATATATACACATATATATGTGTATAAAGAAAACTAAGACTATTGTGTGTCGTTTCCTAAAAATTTGAATCTGCCATGCTACCGAACAAATGACTGATACCTGACACCGCAATGGAGGCACCTGGCCACTGATTTCAAAGACAGGAATACAATTGATGAATGATGGCATGTGTCAAGAAGCGCAAGTTCTAAGCTATTAATTCACTTGAGGTAAAAACTTTAAATGGCTTACCAGATGAACTCCAAAACACAAACCTTCACAAGGAGCTAATTACAACACAAATATTTGGTAAGGTAAGAAATACTTTAAAAAAGAGACATCAAAGTCTGGATTTCTTTATCAGAAAATCTATCAAAAGTATATTTGGATGAAGAGGAAAATTTGCAATTTTACAACTACTACATAGAAGAGATTACAGAGGAAAAAGTTGAAAAATCTACCCGAGTACCTCAGATGAAACAATCGAGAAACTTTTAAAGAAAGTTTTAGAAGATAAGCAACAAATATCTGAAGTAAAAAAATTGAGAAAAATTGTCAATGATTTTATTATCAATACTAGTGAGAACCCGTCAAAATTTGACGGTGAGATCTTAGATAAATGTAAAATACTCTGCCCAGACTAATGTTCACAATATGTTGCATTGTTTGGATCTTCAAGTTATAACGAAGAAATTCTGTGATGCGTAGTTTCCAAAATTTTGAACACGTATGCTCCATGACCAGGTGGCAATGCAAAATGGCCCACATATTCCAATAATACACGATATGACACAAAAGAAAGAGCACTATTATACTGACGGATATTATTTCTAAAGTTTTTTGATGTGTCATTTGATTACTTCTGGCATATTGCTCGAAGGTAAACTTACTTTCCTATTTAAGCAACACAGAGTAAACACGTTTGCAGAATTTCTCTCGCATGGGAAGTACAAAGCAGAACAAAACTGACATTTTCTGCGCTGACTTTCTCATTCTCTGCGTCCAGTGTACGTTTGCTTCTTTGGGGGCGCGTGGACAACTATTCGGAATTCGACATAACCTGTGAACAACTTCACTACTTCAGTACAACTGAGCAAAACCCACTGTCCGAATGTTCTCTAAAAAATACATCACAAAAGCAAATACATGCAAACTGTCAAAGCCACAATGCAATTATTACACTGAAACAAAACCGTGACGAATTGTAAACAAATCTCAACAATCAAAACAAAACATCAAGCAGCGTGGACTCACATCTAGCGTTTCATATAATCGATTTTGAAACAGCATTTTGGAAGAAAACAATTGACTACTGATAAGCGTAGTATTAAAGAATGATTTAATTAATTAATTTACACCGTAAATGTTGGTGAATCAACACAAACAATATCTGATAACACATCTAGGGATCACATTCTTTCATTTAAAGGAAAAAATACTACAATCAATTCAGTAGAAGCTCCAAACGAAGCCATGGCAGAATGCTTTATTTTTTTAAATATATAGATATTTAATGGAAAAACTCAAACGCATGCCAATGGATAAACGAGTTTGAAAAAGAGTGTGAACGCTGTTTTGTGGAAGAGAAATTCTAAAATTTTCCCTTGACAATGCAAGCGCAGATTGGTACTCAAGTATGATTTTGAAAAATACAGTAGAATCAGAATGGAACAATTGGAAAAAGAACGCACGCATAAAAGAAATCGGAGCTGTACTAAACCAAGGACAAAAATGGGGATAATAAGCCAGTGGCATATTTTTCGAAAAAATTGAGTGAAGCTCAAAAGGAAAAAAAAAGCAATTTACCTTGAGTGCTTGGCAATAAAAAAGGTTGTGATATATTGGCAACATTGGCTACTTGGAAGAGAATTTTTGGTACACTCCAATCATAAACCTTTAAAAAATTTAAATATAAAAGCAATAACAGATTAAGAACTGGGTGATTTGACGTACTATCTGTCCCAATACAATTTTAAAGTTAAATATAATCCTGGAAAATTAAACCAAGAGGCAGACTGTTTAAACAGGCATCCAGTTCTAGAGCCTGATGAAAATTCAGATGACATATTAAAAATTGTAAACCTAGTGAAATTAGAAGACATAAAAAATGATCAAAGAAGATGCACAAAACTACAAAACAATAAGAAAAAACTAATATTCTAAAATGAAATTTATTATAAAAATTAAAAAGAAGAGAAAAACTCTCATTATCAGAAGAATTTAGTAAAATATTACTAAAATATGTACACAATACTTATTGTCACCTGGGAAGAGCGCAGATGATAAATAAAGTAACACTATTCTTTACAGCGAAAAATATAAACATAAACATAAACATAGAGAAGATTTGTGAAACTTGTGACATCTGCTTAAAGAATAAATCATGAAGAAAATCAAAATATGGATTAATGTCACACCTAGGTTGAGCAATGTACCCATTCAAGATAGTTTCTATAGATACCATCGGAGGTTATGGAGGATCCCGGTCAACAAAAAAATACCTACACCTACTGGTCGACCATTTCACAAGATATGCTTATATATTAACATCAAAAAATCAAAACACTGATGACTTCATAAAACTAACTGAGGAAGTAACAAAAAACCATTATGTCCAGATGGTACTAACGGATCAATATCCAGGAATAAATTCAAAAGAATTAAAACAATTCCAAGTAAAGAAAAAAATAAAATTGATTTTTACTGCCATAGATGCGCCTTTCTCCAATGGTCTCAATGAAAGATTAAACCAGACTTTAGTGAATAAAATAAGATGTATTATGAATGAAACTAACAAAGAGGCTGCTATTGCTATGGACAACTATTGTGAAAAAAGCTGTGGAGAAATACGAGACAGAGCATACAGTGACAAAATTCTCAACAAAATACTTGCTAGAGGGTAAAACCATAAATATCCTACCGCATGAATTAAAAATAAAATGCACAGCCGAAGATTTAGAAAGAGAGAGGAAAATAGCACTCAAGAATACAATAAAACTTCATAATGACAACAAAAAAATATTCAACCTACACAGGAGACAAATTGAATTAAAAAGAGAGATCTTGTGTACATAGAACATGAAAATCGCCTGAATAGGAAGAAATTAGATGAATTGAGAATTGGGCCATACTCGATATTGGGAAAATCTTAAAGTCAATCTATGAAGTCAATACCGGACACAGAACCAAAGAATCAAATTTCTATGATATAACAAAACTAACTCCAATGGTAGAAGGTTATGATAATTGAACAATTGCAAAAGCATTGTTCATTTCCCAGAAGGGGGGGTTTTATTACAGAAACCCAAATGAGTTTTTATTTCAAATTAAATATTTGAAGGATATAATCATTATATACTGCTAAAAATGAAAACAAATTGCTAATGATGTTGAGTATGCCAAATTTGTTGTAAATATTAATTTAAACAGTAAGTCAAATGCTGCAATGGGTGAAGGAATATTTTATTATTATTATTATTATTATTATTATTATTATTATTATTATTATTATTATTATTATTATTATTATTATTATTATTATTATTATTAAAAAGGGCAGATGTTAAAACCAACCATCACCCTGAACAAAACACGAATAGTTTTTCTATCCTTTCACCCATATCAAATATTGCTGGACATTTTTCTTGAAGGTTTTTCTCCTTTCCAATTCCTCCAGATGCAAATTAGAGCCCTCCTAAAACAGAAAAAAAGATAGGTCAAGAAGTTATGCGAGAAAAAAATGGTTACTTTATTTTCAGATTACATACAAGATCATACTAACTGGCAGAATTATTATGAGGTCTGGATTGGGAACCTCAGGAGTGGCAAATGGCTTTGATGTACCTTCTGCACTCCAACTCCTCCGCCAAACTAGCCTCGCCATGTAAATGAGTAAAATATAATGTGTTTAGTGACTAAGGAAAGCAAGGAACACTGATCAAAATAAATCAGTATTACAGCGGTCTTTGGCAAATTAAAATACCTTTCAAAATATTCACATTGTTAGAGTCCCCAGTTAGCTCCAGCACTTTCTCTTACACTTCTTCAAAACTGCACTCCTGGACTGGTGTCAAACTAAATGGGAAAAACCAAAGAATGAGTTATTAGTTTGCTGGCATGCCCGGCTCTGCTGTGGTGTAATCGAGAGCATTTTGGACTTTTTACAAATTTCATAAACGAAATTATCCATTGCACGTCAGATATTTCACACTGTATCACCAAACAGTTACATTAAAACTCTTAAGTTACATAAGAAGTTTCCAAGTTAATAACAAAAACAAATACGTGATATTAACAACGTGTTCATAACCTATTTCTTAGTATGGACAAATGCTCATAAAATAAAACGTCTCACAGTTATCAACAAGACGAGTCACAGAAAAGCGAAAACTACTTACCTAATGCAATTAAAACAATCTTCAGACACAGGTCAGTTTTCTCGCAGGAAACCTCTATTCCACTGGCTCCGCCGTGCGATTTTGCGTACATTCACAACACAGCACGTGAATGACTGTCGGTATGGTGGCGCGGCCACTGACAACCAGAGAAATGCTGGCGGTCATTTTGAAAAGGTTCACGTATTCACTGATTGTCAGCAAAACTACACATTTCGACTGAAGATATCAGTGACTTTGCTCTCACTGATTGAATCAGCGACAATTTCACTGATTCATATTCAGAGAGTAAAGATTTACGATCATTCCGGTAATTTAGTGTTCCCAAAAAATAAAGATTTCCCAATAAAATGTTAAAATTTGTATTCAAAAAGACAGAAGACGGCAGTGCCGCGCGCAGACATTTTTAAAAAAATTAACCGAATGCGCGGAAAAAGGGGAAATTCAACATAAACATTCGATAAAGCCTAATTTCTAGACTCGTTAGAAATAAGTCTAGAATCAGCAAAATCGGACCAGGGGTTCACTAGATTTCGAAATAATCGTAATTGTACATTTCACGTTCACAAGCATGAAAGCCATTGTTGCTAGAAGAAAGCTGAGGAGGAATATGGTTTTGAATAAATATTACGAAAACGCCTGAAGGGATCGGGCTGGAACTTTATAGAAAAACGGGGCGAAATTTATGAAAAATTTCAAGACTAATCACGATTTTGGGAAACATCTAGAAAGCTAATTAAAATTAAATGTATAAAAGTATAATTAAAATACATATTAAAACAAGAGACGCATCGTAGTGACGTCACGACTGACGTCACGTCGAAATATTGAACTAAAAATAGTTGTATTTAATGAAATAAAACAATGAAAGGAGAAATAGATAGTGCAGTAATTATCAGAGAAATTATAGACAGTATTGAGAACCGATGACAAGGCGTAAGAACGTTTAAAACAAGAAAATAAGAAATATTTTGTAATCTTGTTTGTGGCAACGGGCGAGCGATCGGCGTCTGTTCAATGTAAATCTATTTAAGATATTGGACAACAATGCTAGAAGAAGATGATGAGACGGTGTTGTGCGCTTGGCGAAGACGCTAGCCCTGCGTTAGCGTAAATGTAACATTTTAAAATTATTTTCGGAAGTGTACTTTGGAAACATTTTAGATATTTTGATGCGGACAAAAAGGTTGTAACAAACCGGTGAATGGATTCGTAAGTAATGGCGAATAATTTACAGGTAAAAGTAACGCGAACATTAATTTTACGCGGTTGCACTTTTGAACAATGGTCGCGGACATTTTGTGTTGCAGTGTTTACAACACGAAGTTTAGCGTGCTCCGGACAGTAAAAGGAAATACAGAGTATTTTCATTTTAGTTCGCGTAACGAAACAGTGTCTCTTCGCCGCGGGAACTTTAAATATTTTTATTTTCATTCGTGAATGAACAGTGTTTCCTCGCCGCGGGAACTTTAAATGTAGTGAAAACTTTGCGTTTTATCGCAAAACGTTTCGTAGTGTTTTTCTAACTATGTGAGTTCGTGGTAACTATGTGAGTTCATGGGAACTGGTGGAAGCTGAGACGGTACCATCGCCGTACACTGGGAGTGTACGAATCGGCGGTATCAGGGATGCATGGATATTTTTTTTATTTGGCAACTTCAAAGGCATCTGTCGAAGACCAAGTTCTGTAAGTTCATTATAGAATAAGAGGGTCAACAATTTCAAACGACGGAATGCGCATTCAGTGTGGCTGAATGTATTTCTCTATGTAATTTTCAGTGTGAATGGTCATTACATTTTTTTTCGTGTTTTAACAGTCAACAGAACTAAAATAAATTGAGATGAACACATTCGGGTTCATCAGTAAACCATTAAAGAATGTGTTGTGATTCATGCAGTTACACGCAGACCCGCACGCGCGCGCATAGGTACCTCGTTTGAAGCCCTGTATAGGGCAGTCACATATTCACGCCCAGAAAGAATTAGAAGTTGTATAAAATTAGCTAGCGAACGGGCGAGTGCAAGAGCTAAAGTAGGTTGAAAAGGAAGTGTGTGTATTGATGACAAGGCGCCCATTTGTGTTTAAAGATAAATAGGAATAATAAGTAAGTGATTATTTGTTAGCCCAAGTTAGGAGTGTGTATATTTATTTATGATATTAGAAGTATAGCCGTGTAGAAAGGCAGAGCAGATGAATCTACTGCATTGACAGCCCAGCGCGCGGATAGGATAGGTAGCAACATTGGAAGGATATTATTACAATACCCTTACAAACCTGAACTTGTGTTGGAAAATGAAAAGGTCCGAATTTATTTCGAACGCACAACTTTGACGCACAAGACTCTAGATCATAACAGGCCAGATATTGCGAATACTAAGGAACGGATTTCCATGTAATTAAATGTTTTTAGAGGAACTAGATAACTGCATTCAATTATATACTTTAGAGTTTACAAGATATTCTGAATGAATTAGTACTATTTTTATTTTACATATTTTAGTATAATTACAGGTTTTTACATATTTTACCAGTTACGATATATTTCACTACATTTCAATTTATTTATACGTCGAAACGGAACATTTTAGATGCTCGTTTGTAATATATGTTGCCGAATCATCTTTCTTACAAATCAAATGTAATGCTGTTACGTTTCTAAGACGTCCATATCTTCGCCATGAATTGTCAAACATACCCCCCCTCCGCTTACTGCGTACTCGGAGTAAAGCATGGTGGATTTCTGTGAACAAAAGTAATTTCAACTACGTTCTTGCTAATATTTCAAACAGCACATTCGTTGCTCGATCAAAAACTAACAAATATTTTGTACGGTAAATTGTCTGACCGCGTTCGATTTGGAGGGAGGGGTATATACCCTTAAACCCTCTCCCCTGAGGTCCATCACTCCCTGCACGGTTCTACTGTTCACTTGTATTTGTGGTGAAGTCTAGTGTACAATTACTTCAGTAGAGATAGAACCTACTTTCACCCACTCCGAATCCTTGTTAATGACTGTTAGGCGAAGTTTTATGGTCGGAAAATGCTTGTAAAGAACAATTTTAAATACACTAATGAATTTTTATTTTACATATTTTCTATTTTTTCTTACATGTTTTGGAAAAAATAAGTACATATATACGTACATATTTTTCATTTTTTTATTACAATAAATTCCGTTCCCTAGTGCCAAATTACAATAAATTCCGTCCTCAAGGTGCCAAAAACTACTTTTCTCATTGATGTTGCAGCCCCTTCCTATAGGAACATGCAAAAAGTATTCTTGGAAATAATAAGGAAGTACAGCGTTCTGGCATATCAAATCAAAGATCAATGGAAACAGGATCAAGTATTCATTCTCGCAATAATTATCTCCAGCCCAATGTCCTTATGGAAAAACACGTCAAAGAAAACTTGCAAAAACTCGATATCCCTCCAAGGCTTTTAAAATTAATGCAGAAGTCTGTTCTCTTAAATACTAGCGCATTGTCCGGAACTTTCTAAATTCAGTTTCTTAAATAAATAGCAAACACCACACTTGGCGAAAAGCCCGTTATTATTTGAAAACCAGGTCTTTATTACATACAAACTTTGTCTTGATTACATACAAAGCCTAAGACAGGTGTACGGTCAGCTATGTAGGCTTGGACGACCTTAAATTATATTCGAACAAGGTCTGAAAAATCTAATAAACAATATATCAGTGACAGAATATATAGTGACAAAGGAATGCAATTTGGTATAGACAAATGTATTAGTAATATAGTAAAGTTCAAAGTATTCTGAGAGATAAGCATTGATGAAATAGAGCATAAGACCTTATCTGGAGAAATACAACTTTAGACATGGATAAATTTTACAAATTTTAGGAGATTCAACAAAAGAAGATGGTTATGCACAGCCAGATAAAGGACGTTCTAAAAATTCAGTTTACCGGCAGATTAAAATCGATACTCAAGACCCCTTAATTCATCAAAATGGTGTATGCCATACCAGAGATTGGCTCTCTAGGCACCATAAAGTGTTCTACAATGGATCTGGAGACTTTTGAAAGGATCATTAGTGTTCAAATGACTCGCTTCAAGTATCATCACCCCAGAAGCTCTATCCAAATTGTAACACTTCCAAGTAAAAATACGAGGAAAAGATATTTTGAAGTTAGGAAATTTCCATGGCAAACTTATATCCAATATGAAAAATATTTCGGTGGTAAAGTCTCATCGTCCCAATTGCACCAGGTAGCCAAGTAGATGACTACTATACACCTCTGAACCTCAAGCAACAGGAAGTAACGCCTGGAGAATCACTAATAGACAGAGAGTTTAAAGCATGGAAACAAAAGGCAGTCCACGGTAGATATCACCGACATCTCTATGTCCAACAATTGGCTAACAGTTTTAGCCCCAATATTTATACCCTGAGGCAGATGGGTTCTTAATAGCAATATAAGATTAAGTAAGTGCATCGTGAAACTACTTTAAATGCATTGTTAAAGACCCCACTATCTGCTGATGCATATCGAGCGTGTGGCCAAGATCAACTATCCAATACATCACCTCAGGATGCAGTATGAAGACGCCAACAAAACACAAACAGAGACATGACACGGTAGCGCGAATAATACATGACAAACTGACGAAGAAATGTGGCACTATTGCATATTTCGATACACCTTACTACCAATTCAGTCCAAGAAGTGTCCTGCAAGCAGTAAATATAAACTTTATTGGGATCGTAGCATACTGCCCGACCGAACAGTTCATCACAATAGACCTAACGTGGTTCTCTGGGATAAAAATAACTCGAAAGCATGGTTTGTTTGACATAGCAATTGTAGATACTGGGAACCTCACAGCCGCACATGAAATAAAGATTCAGAAATTCAGGGAACTTGCGCGAGATATGAAGGAACATTGGCGCATATTAGAGGTAGAAACAACACCAATTATATTCTCAGCAACAGGTGTAATACCGAAAACTCTGCTGCACGCTCTTGAGAAATTAATCTTCGCCGTTAGAAGACAGTGATTCTGAACACATGCTCATTAGTCAAAAGGTTTCTACGAGATAATATAGGTTTCTAAATTATAGAAAAAAAATATGCTAACTTTAAAAAGTTGCAAAAATTGTTTAATCTATGATTTCTTAAATTTGTAAAACTTGTAAATATGTTTAATATACTTATATGTTAGTATAATATTGTTTATTAAATCAGGCAAGTTGTCATCCTTTGATAGAAATATCTGTATATCACTTCAGAAATATACCAGAAATCTGTGAAAATCTAGGATGATAATAATAATAATAATAATAATAATAATAATAATAATAATTAAAAATAATGTTCTTATATGTAAATTTAATTAAAAATAATGTTATTATATGTAAATTTAATTCGATCTGTGATTTTATTTGTAACTTTAATTTGCCTTGCGTCTTTATACGCAAATTTTATTTGACTTATGTTCTTATATGTAAATTTGATTTCATTTGAATTCTTATGAAGCAAAACAATGTGTCAACTGTTTGTAATACGTCTTGAATCTGAATTCCGCTGTATTATGTATCCAACATTGTTGAGAAAGTGAATAAATAATAATAATAATAATAATAATAATAATAATAATAATAATAATAATAATAATAATAATAATAATAATAATAATAATAATAATAATAATGGTAGAGCACTACAGGCTGATCACTTGCCTGCCAGCAATGTTCAAATGTAATAAACTGCAACAGTAATTAACAATATGTACAGTCACATAGAGAAGAACCATTGCCAGTTGAAGAGAAAGAATGAAATAAAGGTTCCTACAGCTGTAAGTAAATCTTGCTACTAAGTAAAGTATTCTTGAATTATTTGAACTGTATCTTACTTCGACCTATTTATATATCCAAACTGAATATCTTACATCAACCTGACTGACTCTCCCCTTTTGACCCTTTTACTAACATTAGTTTTGTCGAAATGATACAGTCATGATAATTTTATTTTACAGGTCTGCTAGGCAGCCTATACAGGATCTCAGCAGTGCAATTTTACTTACGCGATTATTATAATTTCCGATATGTGATCTGAAAAACTTCTCTCTATACTCAGAAATATGATACTTACTTTATAAATAAATATGCTCTTATATGCTGCAAACATTTACACGGATACTACATGTAGCAATTGTTACACAAAATCCCAAACCCGAAACATCATTAACAAAATATTACTTTTACTCCCTCATTGTAGTTTTACATCTCGTATTTTTCTATATCCCTCCCTGAATGCATGTACGGCCATTGACTTCTTTCAAAATATAAACTTAACTCATAAAATTAAACAGGACTTGAACTTCCTACATTATTTCATTTTTTGGGGCAGGATTCCCCATTGTTTACTATCCTCTTGCAGCAAATCGGCACTCTTGACCGTCGCTCCCGGTTCGTACCAACTCCATCTTGCTATTTTTCCACACAAAAATGTCCGTGTTTTATACGCGCTTTCATATTTCCGAATTTACTTCCAAAAATTCCCTCATAACTTTAGTCAAACATTCTTCCTAATTCATCACGCAATCATTCGAGTTGACCACAATCGCGTAAAATTATAGGTCCCAACTTCACTTCATCAATAACGAAAAAATCACACTCCTTGTTTCTACCTCCGACCATCATCGGATCCCCGCCTCGTTTCCTTCTTCATTCATCTTGCGCTCCTATAGACTGGTTTTTAGAATATTGCGCATTAGCACCCCAATACCTTTTTACCGCACATCTCATTCGATAACTCGAATATTATCTAATTTCTTATTAGTACTTGTCGAAACATTTTATTAAATTATTTTCATTTTCCCACGGAATTTGCTCACGGGTCCATTTTGTTACTTATATCTGTTACAATAGTGTTTATTTTATCCGTTGTTGTTTACATGCACATTTTCTTATATTACTGCTTAAATGTTCAAGTCTTTGCATTCATTCCTGACTCCATTGTTGCTATCGTCATATTTACTTTCGTTTACATTTATCGTCTCTTGTAATGATCCATTACAGATGTAAGGAAAAGAAAACTAAATCTAAACATAGCTTGGATTGGCTACCAGAAGACCTTTGACAGCGTATCAAACTATTGGATTTTGAAGACCCTGGATTAGAGATCTATCGATTTCATCATAGACTTATTGAGTTTTGCAAGTCTAGTATGAAGTCTTGAAATACCAGGTTACCAATACACAACGGAAAGAAATTAGTAGAATCAAGAAGCATTGAGCTTAACAGGGGAAGTTTTTAATGAGATTTTCTGTCCCCTCTGCTGTTTCGCATTAGTTAGATTCCACCATCTAGAGCAGGGCTGCTCAAGCAGAGCGAATCGGGAGCGCGGAGCCTTGTTGGATACCGAGAGCACGACACCGGTGCCAGAGCGTTGTGCGGCTTGCGATAACCTCTGCCACAGTGTCCCAATAACTCCAGTGGCGGAAACATGGAAGTCAACGCGAGCACCTTGCAAACCCAAGCATCTTCACCGCAATTTTCAATGGAGCAAGGGAAGAAACGTATTTGTTCGCAGATTGCGGCAGCTGTGTCAAATGTTTAGTTTGCAAAAAAATGCTTAATCACAAAGTTTAATTTGCAATGACATTATACGGTTAATAATGCTGCTGAAAATGACAAGTATTCTAAAGAAGAATGTAAGGAAATTCGCAGTGACATGAGAAACAATGCGTTTCTAGAAGTACGTTGTGGATCTATTTTGAGGTTTCTATATTGTTTTAATAGTAAAATAACACAATTATAAAAAAGGTTAATTTTATTTTTTTAAACTGTCCCTTTGGGAAAGAAGAACCTCTCATTCGTCTCCAAATTAGCTTCAGTATCAACATTCACGAAACATCGAATTTTGGAGAGGGTGTTGATGTATTCAGAACATTGCGTTCGGAATTTAAAATCCGATTTTTAGATTTGATTTACAATTAGAATTTAATGTATTTGCTACACCATTTTCTCTTGATATCGGCTTTTTCCTTGTGATTTTCAATTAAAAATAACTGATTTGCGGTGTGACACTGAATTAAAAGAAAAATTTCAAAAAACAGAAGAAACATTTATTAGAATTATATGACAAGGTCACTCAAAAACTTTTTCCGAAACTCCATCGGAGAGCTGCTCGAATGTTACGTATGTTTGGATCAATGTACAAATGTGAGCGGTATTTTTCCTTTGAAAATGTTTAAGTGAGAAGTACCATTACATGTCACAATGGGAAATGCAAGAAGAAAAATAATTGATTTGCAATTAGCTTGATTTTTTAAAATTTTAATCTTGTCTATTGTCAGTATTTCCGTTATTAGTTTATTTAGTAACATTTTTTCGGTAACCTTTAAAATAATTTTTCATAATGAATAGCGTGATAAACTGTAATTTTTCAGCAATTACAGGAATTAATGAAACGAGTGTATAAAGAGGGATAAATTGCATGGATGGCATGTTCAAGAAAACGAGCGCCGATAGGAGCGAGTTTCCTAATATACCATGAGTGCAATTATAGTGCGATTTTTATAAAGCTGCCTCTCAAGGCCTGTCTTCACGGTGGCATTATGTCACTGCATTTCGCGTCTTTCTCGGTTGTGCCGCTAGATGTCGCATGATCAATCCATATGGTCGCTATCATGCGATATCTGGCAGCACCATCGAGAAAGACGCGAAAAACAGTGGCATAATGCCACTGTATTTCGCGTCTTTCGTACTCTTAGGCATGCATTTCATGACGTATTGTTTCTGAAAAATATCTATTTTAGTGGGCCTTACATTGTTTTTGTTTCAACGAAATATTTGCAAATGTAAGGTACTGAACATATTGCGGATAAAATATTAGAAGGTGACAAAGTCATGAAAACATTATTTTCCACGAAAAGTAAAGACAGGTATCAGAGAGACAATATGTATAAATATTGAGAAAAAAACTAGTCACTTCTAACATCGTTTTTATATAGCGTACTTTTACACGTAAAACAGTTAATTTATTCACATTAAATATTTTATGTTGTTCCATAAGTCAGCTAACTGAACGTTTACTTCCCCAATTTAATTTTATTCGTTAGTTGTGTATATATAGTCGATGTAGGCACGTAATATGAGATGTACATTTTTGTTCATGTTTCATAGCTGACTGCAAATACCTCGGCTACGTCTGCATAGTAGTTTCTTAATTAAACGATCTGGCTCTTTTCTGAATTCTGATTGGTAGGTGGGCATTTTTAATTGCACGGTGGAATTTTAATGGCACGTGTGCTATTAACCTAGAGATAATCAACGATTTTTTATGGAAATTAATGAGCATATTTAGCTAACTAAACGAACAAATTATTGATGTGCTTGAGCACTCTTTTGCAACTAAAAATTTGGTATATCTAGCGCAATCCACAAAAGTATTTTTTTCTTTCCATGCTGCAATGAATTTTTTTTTAATTTTCAAATCACAAAAATATGTGTATAACTAGTAAATGTTCCAATAAATGTTACAAAAATATTTCACTCTATTTCTGCCGAAATATCCATTCCCAGAGCAGTGAGACATTTTCAGTCCGAGCAAATGAAAATACCACCAAAAACAAGACGCGACCCACTGTGTCGCAAGCAGCCGATCGATAAAAGGTTATGTAATCTGCTCTGTATGCCGCTGGAGCTGCTAGAAAGAGAGTAGTAAGGAAAGCAGCGGCTCCGGGTTACTTGACGCTACAGATCCCTGATCCTTCTCGAACTCGCAACAGGAGGAGTAGCTATTTTCTCCAAAAAATGGATTCGACACGATCACATTTTTTCGTTTATCACCCCAGGACTTGAAACATATAATAGACACTACACACATCACACGATACGCCAATTACATTAACTGCAGTATACAAGCCTCCTAATATCCCCCTGAAACAAACACACCTTAATACTCTGTTTTCTAACCCAACTACAACCATAGCCATAGGCGATTTCAACGCCAAACATGCCGCATGGGGATGCAGAACATGCACCCTGAATGGAAATTTCTTACTCAGATATGCTATCAATAATAATTTAATTATCTCTGCTCCACCGGAACCCTCACATTATCCGTATAATCGCCGCATCCTTCCGGATATCCTAGATATTGCAGTTTGCAAAAATTTTACGAAACCCCCCTCTACCCCCATCAAATCCGCTTCCACCCAACATCCTGAATCTTATTAGACATAAGCGATATATAAGACGACAATGGCAAACTCTCCGGCTACCCCAATTAAAAACCGCGTTAAATCAGATGACGCAGAAAGTTCACGAAGAGTTAAGTAAGTTTCGCTATCAGAACTTCCAAAACCTTCTTCAAAATATTGATAAAAACTCCAATACTTTGTGGAAACTCTGTCGTCATTTCTCCCACCCCAACCAAGCAATCCCCCCATTATCAGCCAACTCTGAAATCGCTTACTCGGAAGTAGACAAATTAGAAATGCTTGCCAACCATTTCAAAGATGCTTTCTATCCCAATACTTCTACTGATTTGAATTTCCAAAACGTGGTAGAGGAATTTGTAAGATCCCCATTCCATACAGCTCCATCACCAATTAGTTATATCTCTCCCGCTAATGTCAAACAAATAATTAAGAATACACAAAACAAATCTTCTCCAGGAATAGACGGTATCCCCAACATAGTTCTAAAACATTTACCTCCTCATTCCATTGCTTACTTAACTGCCATCTTCAACAGTTGCCTCAGAATAGGCTATTTCCCGGCAAGCTGGAAAAAATCCATTGTAATTCCAATATTAAAACCTAAAAAATCTCCGAAACATCCCTCCAGCTATAGACCCATAAGCCTTTTACCCACTCTGTCTAAAATCTTCGAGAAACTGATCCTAATCAGACTTAACAAATTTCTTCAAGTTACGAAAGCTATTCCTCCTTTTCAATTCGGATTCCGCCCTCTTCATTCGACCACCCACCAGCTTCTCAGAATAGTAGAAAACATAGGACAAGCATTTCAAAATAAGCAGTACTGCTCTGCAGTCTTTTTAGACTTCGCTAATGCCTTTGACAAAGTCTGGCACACAGGTCTGCTCTACAAATTAAGGAACCAAGGCACTCCCGATTATCTTTTCAAAATCATTAGCAGCTTTCTCGAAAATAGAAGCTTCTCGGTGCGAATAAATTCCTCACTCTCTGCCCCTAAAATAATTCAGGCCGGGGTACCTCAAGGCTCACCTCTCTCCCCAACCCTCTTCAATCTGTTCACAGCAGATATACCATGTACCACAACTTGTTCCACAGCTTTATATGCAGATGACACCGCGATATTCTCAATACACCATGATCTTTCAATAGCAATCAACAATTTACAATTAGACGTCAACACTTTCTATGACTGGGCAGCAAAATGGCGCCTGCACTTAAACGCAGCAAAATGCGAAGCTAAAATCTTTGCACTCAAAAGAATAGCCAACCCTCCTACACTCACAATAGGAAGTTCACCTGTTCCCTGGCTCCCATCCAACAAACCCATAAAATACCTAGGAGCAATCCTAGACACCCGTCTCACGTGGAAACCCCACATTACCCATAGGCTGAACAAAACTTATGCTGCTCTCTTCAACCTATATCCACTCATTAACCGTAAATCAGCGCTACAAACTGATATAACCCTCCATATTTATAAAACTGCACTTAGACCTTCACTTACATATGCCTGCCCTGTTTGGGGAGGTGCTGCACAAACAAACTTAAAAGGACTTCAAGTTTTCCAAAACAAAATCCTCTGAACGTCGGTTAACGCACCGTGGTATGTATCCAATAATCAGCTCCATGGAGAGTTGAACATCGATACCATTCCCCACCACATTTCATCATTATCAAAAAAATTCTTCTCCAACCTAAACCTAGTTCCCGGTGCCAGACTTTACCAACTGGGAAAATCCAGTAACGGTCCAACCAGAATCAAATCCCGCCTTCCCAAAGATCAATTCAGACCTCCGTAAACATCATATACACGTAACCCTAAGCTCGCTCCCCGCCCCCTTTCCCACTCCCTTCACACCACTGCCCTGTGCATAAGATCCTTATAAATGAGGTTCCCAGAGGGGATTCCCTCTCACAAGTGAGATTGGGTTAAGTTGGTTTATTTTGCTTTTTAAGTTATTATGATATTATTTGGTTAGTGTTTGTACTCAATTTCAGACCTGTAAAGTGGTTTATCCACTGTTCGGATGCAATAAAGGGAAAAAAAAGATTTGACACCACGAGAGGTAATTGTTGGCGAATTTTTCAGCTGTTCGTTTACACAACAGATCACCTCGTCAGTAAGAAGCCGTGTTAATTCACATCTTGGTGGCATTGAAGAAATTAGATTTTTAACTGGTGACAGCAGCGTGTATTTTGGGTGCCTAAGAGATGTAGTGAGCTTAAATTGTATGTAGCACGAATTATAACAGAAAACAATCTTCTGTTCGTCTAAGGAAACATTGACAACAAGGTAACATTGACAACTTCTTCCATTATCAACAATTGTCACGCTGAGATATGTTATGTACGTGAAACGGCACAAGTCAACAATAACAATTTATTGGTTCAACTTTTACAGGCGTGATCTAGTTTACAAGTATCCAAAAGCGTAGTCCGTAGTACAAAGCAGTGGTGTTCCAAAATCCAGTAGATGTCCCAAAAGTCGCGCACTGTCGTCCAAAAATCGCCGGAGAGAGAATACCAATTACGTCGCAGAGTTCGCACTAGGGTCACAGTCACTACTTCGCTTCAGGATCGCACTTCACTACTGAGTGCCCCTCCGGCCGGTGCGGCCCGTTAAGAAGCGCTCCGCGTCGCAGATTCGCCTCGGGCCTGTAGATCCGCTCGCCGGCCGCTCACTCCTCATTGGGCGGTCTTCGCGCCGGTTCGTGGCCCTGCTGCCTTCCGTAGCCGGCGTCCCGCGCTGCCGAATTGGCGCGCGATATAACTTCTCGCATATCGCCGCAACACCCTCCCCTCTTGAATGCGTCGTGTACGGTGCGAACCGCACGCGACGCCTTGACCTCCGCCTCGGCGCCTCTGGTGTCTCTTCTGGTGGTGTCGGCGGCTCCACTGTTGGTTCCTGCAAACGTTCCAATTCTATCAGGTCACGTAAAGCTCTCTCCCTCTTTTCTTCCTCTGACCTCCTGCCCATCCTATCTACTGGCTCCAAAGAATATCTTGGGCCTATCTGCCCCTGGTGCCTCACTACCACCTTGCTCAACAGCTGCACCTCGTACACCTTGTTCCCTCTAAATCCAATAATTATCCCTGGCCACCAGGCCGGCTCTTTCTTAAAGGTAGAACAATAGACTCTGGCTCCTACCTGAAATTTGTGTTCCACCGTACCTTCCTTCCCGTGGCTACCTGGTTTAAGTAGCGACAGCAACGTTCTATGTTGTCTGCCATGGAGAATCTCCGCCGGGCTCTTCCCCTCTGGTCCAGGCAGCGTCCTGTACGTAGCCAGGACCCTCAGGAGCGCTCTGCTCCTCGTGGTTCCCGCCTCTTTCGCTTTCCTCATTGCGGTCTTAAAAGTCCGCACACACCTCTCGACTTCCCCGTTAGATTGAGGGTGGAAAGGTGGTGCGCATACGTGCTTGATTCCATTAGTCCTGCAAAACTGGAAAAACTCATCAGAAATGAATTGGGGCCCGTTGTCCGATACTAACGTCTGCGGTAGACCCTCCGTGACGAAGATCCTCTCCAACACGTCTATTGTGGCTCCCGCTGTGGTTGTTCCCATCTCCACAATGTAGGGGAAGTTAGATAGCGCGTCAACGACTAACAACCACATATTTCCCCAGAATGGGCCCGCGAAGTCGACATGGACCCTTTCCCATGGCGTCTCGGGCTTGGGTCAGGCATGCCAATCCTGGCGTGGTGCCGATTGGTGCATCTGGCACGCGTTGCACCTCTTGATCATTTCCTCTATGTCCTGATTCATTTCCTTCCAGAAACAGTGTCTCCTGGCTAGCTGCTTTGTGTTTACAATTCCCCAATGTCCCTGATGTAATAGTTCCAACACTTGACGCCTTAGTGCTTTGGGTATCACCACCCTAGTACCCTGCTCACTTCCCAATAATAGCACTCCTGACTTAACCGATAAACTGTCTTTCTTCCCGTACCAGCTAGCATTACTTCTTAGCATCCTAGTCGGCCACCCTTTCCTGACAAAGTCCCTGACTTGCCTGAGTTCGCTGTCCTGATCTGTCGCTGCCGCGATTGTTGCTGCTGTTATCGGGAACTCCTGCAGGACTTGCCAGTCTTCCACATCGACCTGTTGGCACACCTCTTCCGCTTCGTCGAACTCGACGTCTGGCCCCGCTGGCAGCCTGGAGAGTGCGTCCGCGTTTGCATGTTGTGACGTCGGCCTGTAGTGTATTTGATAGTTGTAATCTGTTAGAAAGAGGGCCCACCGCTGGAGCTTCTTCGCCATGCCTTCCGGCAACTTCCTGCCCATGTGAAACAGCTGGACCAGCGGCTTGTGATCCGTGATGATGTGGAATTTTGATCCGTACACGTACTCGTTGAACTTTTTTACCCCAAAAAGGACTGCCAACGCCTCCTTTTCCACCTGCGAGTAGTTTTTTTATGCTTGTTCAACGACTTCGAAGCAAAGGCGATGGGGCGTTCCACTCCCTCTTCGTCCTTCTGTGATAGGACCGCCCCCACACCATAATCTGAGGCATCTGTCGCTATCGTCGTCACTCTGCCTGGAACATAGTGGTTCAGCTGCGTTGCTTCTACTATCGCCTTCTTCAGTTTCTTCAGGGCTTCCTCGCACTCCGGAGACCATACAAACTTCACGCCCTTTTTCCTCAGTGCATTTAAAGGCGCCGCCACCGAAGAAAAATTCTTTATAAATTTGTTATAGTAGTTGACTTTTCCCACCAGAGCTTGCAGCTCCTTCACGTTTTTGGGCGCTGGGAGATTTTTAATCGCCTCAATGTGCTGCTGTGTTGGCCTAATCCCTGACGCAGTCAACTTGTGCCCGAGAAAAATCACCTCACTCTTAAAAAACTCGCACTTCTCCAAGTTTACTTTAAATCCCCATTCTCTTAATAATGCTAATAAGTCTTTCAAATGAGCGACGTGTTCTTCCGTCGTCTTGCCTGTCACGATTATGTCGTCTAGATAGTTAATACATCCGTCGACTTGTGACGTAATCTGCTCTAACGCGCGCTGGAAAATCGCCGCTGCTGAGGCGACCCCAAATGGCAACCTGTTGTACCTAAACAGCCCTAACTGCGTGTTCACTACTAATACCTCCTTTGCCTTATCATCCAGGGGTATCTGTAAATATGCATCTTTTAGGTCAATTTTTGTAAATTGTTGTCCACCCGCTAGCTTGTGAAACAAATCTTCTGGCTTCGGGATTGGATACTGCTCGATTTGCAACTGGTCATTCACGGTACTTTTAAAGTCTCCGCACAGGCGAATGCCGCCATTATTCTTCGATACTACCACCAAAGGCGTAGCCCACTTACTTGTTGTAACCTTTGTGATAATATTTTCCTGTTCCAGCCTCCTAACTTCGTTCTCTACCTTCTCTCTCATTGCCCATGGTACTGGACGAGCCTTATAGAATCTCGGTTTGCAATTTTCTTTTAATACCAACTCTGCTTTAAAATTTCTACATTCTCCCAAACCTGGCTCAAAAACCTCGCCGAAGTTTTCCTTTAGCTCATTTACTAGTGTGGACACTTTTTGTTGCTCTAACATACATACGTTGTCACACACACCTAGTCCGATTTTCTCAAAACTATTCAACCCTAGTATGTTCACCACGTCGTATCTGTCTACAACAATCACTTCTAACTCTGCTTTTTTGCTTCTATACACCACTGGCACTTTCACTTTACCTAACACCTTAATTGGGTCTCTACCAAAACCAAACACCGGCTTGCCCACTTTTTCCAACTGCGAATTTCCAAGTTTCCTATACGTATCCAGATTAATCAGTGTTACCGTAGCACCTGATTCTACTAAAAACCTCACTTCATTTTTTCCTAACTGAAGCTTCAACATTAGTCTCTCTTGCCCTTTACCACTCAGCAATTGATTTACTACCTCCACTTCCATTTCTTCTCCCTCTCTCCATTTTCTCCTTTCACGCCTCTCCTGATTAGCTAACACACATACCTCTCTAATATGCCCTAATTCCCCGCACCGGAAACACTGTGCCTGTCTAAACCTGCACTGCCATCTTTCGTGAAACTTGCCGCAATTCCTGCAAGACTTCCTGATGTTTTTATCTGCTGTTCTCTTGACGCTTGAGTCACTACCACTGCTGTACCTGCACTGCTTATCTTTGTACCTGTGATTACGTGTCGCGTCCTCCGAGTCCGCTGATGAACTCGATAACGGCGGCGAACGGCTTCGCTGCGGCCGAGCCCTTATCTTGCGCTCGAGCCTCTTATCAGCGCTGCCTTGGCCTTCGCGCCGCCGCGCCACCGCCTCGCACACCCGGCTGCCGGCGGCTATTTGCTTCGCAGTCTGTGACGTTACTTCAAATGTCGTGGCCAGTTTTTGAATTTCTGCTAGCGACGGGTCGCTACTATTCAGCGCTTGCATCCTGATTTTATCTTCGGGTGTGTGCAAAATTACCACATCCCTTATGAGAGTTTCTGCATACGACATCTTACAGTTCTTTGCCTGACACTTGAACTCACAATTTTTGGCTAACCCGTTCAGTTCAGTGATCCACTCGGCATGTGTGTCCGATTCTTTTTTCCTGCATTGAAAAAATGCGTACCTCGCTGCCACTACATGCGGTTTCCTTTCGTAGTGCTTATCTAATAACTCTTTTATTTCTGCCCACGACAGTTCTGCCACTACTTGACCCGTGCACAATTTTTTTAACAAACTATTGACTTCGCAGCCTACACTACTCAAAAAAGCTGCCCGTTTTCGTTCTTCTTCCGTCACACCACAGAAAACCCAATGTTGCTCCAACCTTTCCACATAGTCAAACCAACTTTCTTCTTGCGGTTTAAATGGCGCGAACGGTACCGGCGCAAGCTCGCCTCTACTTCGACTCACCGCTTTTATTGCCTCCAACTGGTCTCTATGCTGCTTGGCTTGTAACTCCAGCAAGGTCTGCATGAATTGTTGCTGTTGCTGCAGCTGCTGTTGCTGGTGTTGTTGCTGTTGCTGGTGTTGTTGCTGTTGCTGCTGCATGATCTGCAGTGCCTGCACCAACTCGGATTGCGTCGTTTGTTTTGCCATCTTCCTTCTTCCTCGTCGCCAGTTGTTATGTACGTGAAAAGACACAAGTCAACAATAACAATTTATTGGTTCAACTTTTACAGGCGTGATCTAGTTTACAAGTATCCAAAAGCGTAGTCCGTAGTACAAAGCAGTGGTGTTCCAAAATCCAGTAGATGTCCCAAAAGTCGCGCACTGTCGTCCAAAAATCGCCGGAGAGAGAATACCAATTACGTCGCAGAGTTCGCACTAGGGTCACAGTCACTACTTCGCTTCAGGATCGCACTTCACTACTGAGTGCCCCTCCGGCCGGTGCGGCCCGTTAAGAAGCGCTCCGCGTCGCAGATTCGCCTCGGGCCTGTAGATCCGCTCGCCGGCCGCTCACTCCTCATTGGGCGGTCTTCGCGCCGGTTCGTGGCCCTGCTGCCTTCCGTAGCCGGCGTCCCGCGCTGCCGAATTGGCGCGCGATATAACTTCTCGCATATCGCCGCAACAAGATAAACTAATAGTTCTCAAATAATTGCCTTTCAGAATTTTCCCTCATAGCAAGCTTGGAAGTGGTGGCCACGCTTTGTGGGTAACCCAATCCCGCATTCTATGGCCCTTCCAAACAATTTAATGAAGCTATTTTGCAGCGTCAACACTTGTAAAGACCGAATGCTTCAGAAGTCACGATGTAGTTACCTCCTCTGGCAGATCTGGAACGCTCTCGAACTTCCAAATGCATGCTCCAAGTGGTACGAACAGTCACCAAAACCGATGACGTCTGTTGGGCTGTGTACAATATTGTACGCCCAACAGATTAAACTGATCGTACGATCAGCGGCAAAGAAACCGGATATGGTTATCTGGGATTTGGAGGAAAATAATGTGTCTAATCTGTAATCTCCTTCGTAACCAAGGAGGCAGAGCAACGTCTTATTGTTAGATACAAGAGTCTGGAAATCGAAATCAGCCGAATGTGGGGTGTAAAAGCATAGGTTTTCCCGATATTTGTCGGAGCTCTGGGATTTGTTCCTCAGAATTTGTATAAGAGCTTGGCTTAACTCTCAGGTCATTCAAAAGACTGGAAAGTGTAAGACTGCTTTATTGGGAACAACCCACATTTTGCGCAAAGTATTGTAGTTCCTATACGTACTCCTTAGGATCCTGGTTGCAACCGGGAGTAGATTTTATATTCAACCGACTCATAACATCTTACATACAACAGCCGTGTATTACAGGAGTAATAATAATAATAATAATAATAATAATCCTCACTATCGCCTTCGCTGTTTTTCATCAGTTTGATCCCTCTGACTAGACAATAGCTGCTAGTTGACCTCGGTTACAAGCTCTTAGGGGATGGAAGGCCAGACCATTTGTTGTACATGGATGATCTTAAATTGTTCGCTAGGATTGAGGAAATTCTCCCTCAGATGAATTTACCGACAACCTACGTTAAATTGCCGCCCGACAAATGTGCAAAAAGTTATCTTCAAGATCGGCAAAATGATGACGGAGAGTATTCAAGTTTATATGCCCACTACATACAAGACCCAGGCCAGGCAAAACCTAGAAAAGAGCGACTAGGGGGAACAAAATAAAAAGCGATATTTCGGTGAACGAAATTGATTTGCTCCTTTTTCCACACCTCTGTGGCATTCACAGACACGGTAGGAATTGTCGTCTGCCAAACATTGAGCTCTGAGGAACCATGAACATCTCGAACTACACAATGAAAGAAACAATTTGAAGGGAGTATTCCAGAAGAGTAAGATTCGTCCTCAAGTCCACTCTAAAAACGAGGAATAAAATGTCTCTCAGAGGTAGTTTGTCAATATTTGTATCTATTTCAGTTTCATGTTGGTGTACTAGACTGAGCAAGAAATTCGAGCCATTTACCGCAAACGAGAAAGCTACTTGCAATCCAGAGAATCACTTACCCGTAAGCTGACGTACATAGACTTCATTTTTCACAAAAAGGAATAGGGAGGTTACTGTGATAAATTCAATCCTTCACTCCCAGTCCAATAGTCGGAATGGGAAACAATGTGGTTAGTTATCAAGATGATCCACTTATGGGGCTGGTAATGGAATCTGATAGGGAGATGAGTGGGAATAGAGGAATTGTAAGTGTAGTTCCTATGAATTCTGTTGTCAATGTTACTCAATAATATTCATAAATCATTAGGCATGAATTGCCTGCATTGCTGCAGTTTTGTAAATATTTTGGAAGATAATGGATCTTGTGAATCAGTCTTGTGAATCAGATAAATCTTGTGAATCAGTCACATTACACATAATTTTTGTTCTTTTAATATTACCAAATATTTCTTCTATTACCACTTTAGAATATCAATTCCCGAACTTCTGAAATTATCTTTCACAAAAATTGAACATTGTATTGTCCAAGACAAGAAATTTGGCAAATATTAAAACTTAAAATTCTATTTCCCACAACTTACCATAAGTCCAATGTTTGTTCCCATTATCGTGCCATAATTTATAATTGTTTTATGGTTGCAGCGTGAATTTACAAAGTGAAAATATTAATTAAAAATTCTGAATTTTTATACAGATCTGCATTTTTAGAACCAGCAAATGATGCTCTGTGATTTCGAACTGCAATAATTTTTCGAATTTCAAGACTTATCCCATACATTTTGCCTGATTCGAAAAAAAAATTATGTACCTATTAGCTACGGGCTTTAGTGAATTGTGTTCACTCCCACCTTTACTAACTAAAATATTACAACAATCTTCTTAGATTGAAAAGTATGTATAATTTTCAAAGACTTAAAATTTATTTTCAAATGTGCATTGAGGATTATAATTTTACCTTAATTAGTTCCAAAGGCTCCCCAATTACTGAGGTATTTTGAGATTTTCATAGTCTGTCAACACCCATCTCAAATTAGCTTTTCTTTCGAATTTTCTACTTATCATTACAATTGTACATTAAAAATTAGATTTATTATGAATGTATTTGCACAATAATGTTTTTATGCAACATCTAATGAAAATATGTTGCAGGTTGTTCCTAATTTTCCGGGCTACATTGTAAAGAACAGATTATTCAACGTTATGACACATTCTGACATCTAGTGGCAAAGGTACACACTACGCAACAAACTTTCAAGCGCTAATGCGCTCTGACGGGGATTCAACGAAACATAATGTGTAGCATCTATTGTCTGCTAGTTTTGAATCAATCACAGGATTCGGTGTGGTTACTGCCCGGTCAAACTCGTATTGTATGGATAATCACGTATTCATGGATATATCACGCTCGATTTCTTCTTTTTTACTTCATTCCCTTTTTCTAGGTGAGGCTTTACTTCTCCACCTGGCTACTCTCATAAGAAAGGAAGAATATGCATATTACTATTCTTTTTTTCTAAAAAAAAAGTGAATTCTGCTGATTGACTAAGTTGTCCTCTCCAAAGCTAAATTACATTTGCAAATCAGTGCTTTGAAGCAACATTTAACCATTACTTTTCCTCAATGTCTCTCTTACCTTATTTATCCAATCATCCTTCCGTGCTCGCTGTAAATACGACGAACTCCATGTGTACATTTCATTTTCTCGCTACCGCTTACTTATAAAATAGAGGGTATTTTATAGTAGAGAAAGTGAGGTAATGCTGCGGGGGAAACGGCGAATATTCCTCATAAAAATTCTCATTGTAGGCCCTGGTAACAAAAAAGTGGATAAATGCAGTTGCTAAATTTAGAAGAAAAAAATCCTCTAACACAGCCAGAATCCATGTTTGTGGGTCGTTGATACCGATTGACGAAAAACGATTGACGGCAAAACGTCTATCCATTTGGAACAACCGAGTAGTGTTGATGAATAAAACAATATTATATTTAATTATCATATTTTTCTATCCATTTTCATTTTCTTGCCTGCAGTATCAACTACGCTAATTTGCAAAATGTGTATCCCATAGTAATTAGTGGTGATTGTTGCTTGATGCAAAACATTGTTGTCGTCTCCACACTAATAATAGGTGATAATGACGTCTGCCATTGATATAATAATAATTTTATTTACGGCTAAAATCGCTCATTGTGATATATTAATGTGCAACGTGAATACACTGAATTCAATGGCAGAAAGCTGTTTTCTGTTAAACGTTTGACTTAAAAAAATGTTTGTATTTTTTACCCTTCGTTTGTTTAAGAAATTTTCCAATGGTAATTGAAGTGTAAGACAGAAATAGTCATATTATAATATTACATAGTCATTATCTATATCGTGAGAAAGTACGTTGTTGCAGCACCGCTAATTTAACCACTTATGAGTCGGTGACAGTTCAGATGAAAGTACTCAGCTTACTACAGGAATTTTACTATTCTCATTAGATATTTCTTCTTGATTTTATGCCCCTATTTTTTTCAATTTAAAGTGATCTTAAAGTTTTGTCAGATTGACCAAAATAGGTGTATGAATTTGTTCTTTTTTAATAAATATTTTATGTTTAATTTTGCTTCTCAAAAGGTTGATAATTTTTGTGATATTTCTTGTGTTCTTCTGGTCACATATTGCCAAGTGCACTCGTGTTATTTGTAATTATTAATTGAAATCGTAATTAGGCATTGGTAATTTATAATTTAGTATATAATATGTAATTATTATCAGTCCAAAGCTTTTATTTACTAAGGTATTTGTTTGTATCTTATCTTGTGATCCTAATTAACTGAAACAAGCATTTTCAACTTTTGCAGGGTGTATAAATCAATAGTGATAGAATTCTCTGGTTAAACATGTATTCCCATTCTTAAAACTAACAAACTTTATGCAGATGAGCATCTGTTGAGTAACATCTGGTTTTCTTAATATACAATCTTTTATTTTCTTAGAAGTTACAATTGTCATGGTTTATATATATATATATATATATATATATATATATATATATATATATATATATATATATATATATATATATATAATGCGAAGCACCATTCTACGAATTTGTTAAGGTTGTGAGCACGCGAACCGATCCTATAGAGAAAATGGAAATAAAAATTATTACTGCTTCGGGAAGAGGTATAAAATTTAATTACTTCGTATTTACTAGAATATTACCATCTAAAATAATAACTCCATAAAGTTTCTATTATGAAACCGAATAAATTTGGTTGGATTTATTCCTTATTCTTTCAGATGTTGGCGAAATGTTCTTCACCAATCATAACATCAACTATACATACAAACAAAACAAAACAACAAATACATATATAACACCCTATTATTAATATTTAGAACTCATACTTCCTTCAACATTCATACAATTAAATTTTCTTAACATCCATACGAGTGCACTTTACCTATTTGATTAAAAACAATTAAATAAATTATGAATAAATGCATTCACGGACATTTCTTTCCCAATATCTTAAAAATTAGAACATTCTTGGCGTTGTTATAAATTTTGAATGGTTGAAAATGAATAAAATGTTTTTCGGAACTTCCCTTTCTGTTGCTCCGAAATTCTACGATCACTGCAACTCATATTCAATGTTCCACACAAAACATAAAAGAATACATCTTCCCATCACTTAAAACATTTCAACATTTCGAATCATAAACACTTTCAGTCCTCAGCGACTCGACTACACGACACGTCTCGCAGAGCGTCTCGATCCCCTCTGACGTTGCCTTCGATTTTCAGACCGCGTGGTTTGAAGACAAAAGACGAATTACCACTACATTGTTATTTTATTTTCGCTTTCTTCTTGCGTTAATTTCTTTTGATAGACCTTGTGGCATTGCCATAATTCCAAAAAAATGTTCCAAAATATTTGCACTGTTCGTAATCCCCTTTTAAATACTAATTTCCTACTTCAATAAATATCAGCAGTTTTTGTTCGTCACTTTTCGAGAACATCTGACTGTCTTCTTTTAATATGTAATGTTTTTTTACCATTACGAACTTCATTTAATTTTGAACGGTATGATTTTACATGTTATCTCTATTAGAATATACCCTCCTTTTATTTGTTGATATTCCCATAGTCCATTTTCAGTCTCGCTCTTGAGAATGCAATAAAATTTACGAAAATAAAATTCCACTAATTCACTTTCAATTCTTCGTCCATGTTTGCATAAGAAAATTAAGCGTCCTTTTTATAATTAATGTCTAAATATTGGGCGCGTCACTAATGTCAAAATATTGTGTGACGGTCTATATATATTAGTTGTTCACCGTTACACAATAATAGTTGCTTTTGCGTAATTTTTACTGAAAAAGAGCCAATTTTAAAAACTAGATTTGTTCAAAAGCAGCTGTAAATTTTTTCTTTAAACTTTTGGCACAGGTAGCACTAAATGCACTGAATAACTTGATATAAATGCCATTAATTGTTCACAAATTACACAAATGTATTTTTTTGTAAATATCTCTCATGTTAATATTCACATTATGAGTACTTCTTATACATTATTGCATTTCTGAGTGCTTCAAATGATTTCTTATAAAGTTTCTCAAAACTCAAAACTGTTCTTTGAAAAATGAGATCAAAATTTCACATTTTCAGAAACAATCAATGAACATTTTCTCGATTTTAAACAGCTGCCAATTTTTAATGAAAATTTATAGATTTTAGTCTTCTATAATATTCTTGAAATCATATTTCAATTCTACTATAAGGGGAATGAAATACTGAAAAAATATATTTTAGGCACCAATAGGCAGTAGTTGGGAAGAGGATAGGTAAGACTGAAAGGCTAGCACTGACTAAAGAGATATGGAAACTAATTAGTACAAGAAAGTCCGTGCCATTCTGTAGCGGCACTAGTTTATTTATGATGACTTTTTGTGATGGCACCAAGAATAACACTTGAGAAGAAATAGGTACTACTGAGGAGAAAAAATGCCTCTGAAATTTCCTAACAATTTGACCTTTCAAGTCTCTTTGAAAATTGATGATGAAATTCTCTGAATGAAAAGAGAATTGAAAAATTTATTTTCAAATAATAAATAAATAAAAAACTTTCTTCTCTATTTATGAATGATACTTTATTATATGAAGAATATTTTTAATTATTTTAATTTTTCACGATTTATATTATTGCAGTGTGTATAATGCCTTAAAATGAAATAAAATATAATTATATTGCTATAGGCAAAACAGTCTCATTAATTTTAAGAACAAATTATTGAATCATCATTCATATATAATTTTATACCTCATCTGATTTGAGTATGCAATAAACTTTGTTTCATTACACTTGCTTAAACTATTAAATTCGATCAGAAGATACTATATTACAGGATGTTAAGGAATTATTATTTTTTAAATGGACATTCTTCCTTAATAATGTGACAAATAGTGTGTTGCTGTTACTTACAAGTTTATTTGTTAATTAATACAGTACTTATTTAAAATAAAAGCTTACTCTTTGTGTACAGGGTAATTTCATCTTAGAAATACTTTTACATAAACATTATTAAGCACAGCCCTTGCTAACATGCTATGCCACTGGTTTCAATATTTTAGTTCAGTCACTTATGTTCATAGATTCATCTGAAAGTTTAACATTTATGCATTTTATTCCAGTGGAATCATTTAAAAAACAAACCTGAATAAAAAAGAAAAAAATTGACTATTTAAATACCATCAAATGGGATTGAACTATGACTATATTCATCATTTTTTGATTCAGAAAGAAATGTTTTGATAATGGTGAAGAGCCAATATCTTATCATGAATCAGAGAAATTAATTCATATGTTGGCTAAATATTATCTATCATGTTGTCATATCATGGTAGAATATCTATTTTAAACTCTCATAATTCCATTACAGGAGTCAAGGAGAAATTGTGTTGAAACCAATGAGCCATTGGAAAAAACTGCCAGTCACAGAGGGTATTTTCAGTGGGGTAAATTCTGAAATTGTTGTATTAACCAGACCTTCGAAACAATTTCTTTTAACAACACTACATATTAGATGTGGATGTAGGAAAGAGGTACATGAATTGAACGAACGTGAATCATATTTCTGACAGCAAAATTGTTGACCATAAAATTATGCAGAAGGTTCCTTTAGAATAGTTTGGCACTGTAAATAAGTTCTTCCTCAGAATAAAGAATTAGAGCGGTATTTGTCCAACAAATCTAGCTCTCGAACTTTTTTTGACAGATTATGCATGATTTTTCCCACTATTGGGAATTAATAGATTAATTTGATATGGATTAGTATGATTTGTTTGATATTCGGAATTGATGGATTAATTTTCCTTGCCTAATCATTTCACTGACTTATTCATCAATACTTCATCTCGCATCATTGTAACTTGTCGCAAGTTCAATAAAGTAATCTTTGATTTTTCGTAAAATACTTATTTGCATTACGTAAAAACACCCTGAAGGAAGCAAAAGTGCACCGAAATATTGAATATGGTGCTTTTATTTCAATTTGTTTCCTTACCTATTTGGCGATCTCTCGTACCATGAAGAAATTACAGATGAAAGTTTACAAGGCTTACCCTTTCTCAGAAATCACAATCATGATCAGACTGGCCTCCAAAGACTAATAGCATTTTCCATTCGCCGCACTGGTGCGCACTCAGTGCGCCCTCACGGCAGCTTTCGTGTTCCATTCGACCGCTAGGGCGCACCAGTGCAAAGAAGCGCCTGCTCCATACACACAATCGCACGGAACCAGGGCGCACTCGGGGCGCCCTAAACTGCACGGACGATCGCGTCAGTGCAGTCCAGTGCACCGGGACATTGGGAGGTTAGGTAAGGAGGTTATCCATGCTGATTTGGATTCGTGCTGAAATTTTGAAGGCAATTGAGGATCTTCTGTCACGCAGGGATACTTCGAATGATGGAATATATTATATTTTGCAAGAAATGTCTTCAAATAATTTTTGTGACTCGCGAAGTTCGGAAAATACGTTTGTTTTTCTAAAATGTAACCTTGAATAAATTCATGTTAACAAATCCAGTGATATTTAGAAACCAAAGTGTAGGTTCCTCTCCATTTCGAAACGCTAATAAAGTGAAAATAAGAATAGTGACCCTTACAAAATCATTCAAATATATGTGCCAAGAAATATTTCTCGCACGTCCATACATATACCAGCGGAAATGCTCATGTTAATATTTTTATGGTTTTCAATATCCAAACAATTCTGCAGAAGCCTTTCGGTTCAAAATCTTGTGTACTTTATCGATCACTGGCAAATCTCGAAAAATGAAATTTCAACACATACGCATTTGAAGTTTTCGTAGTTTTTAAATAAAGAAATCACACGTTAATAATTTATGAATTAAGAAATAAGAATTACCGAAAGACTTCATAAAAATTATAACAATGATCAGAATTCCAAATTATTATTTTTCGAGTTCCATCAGTGCGACAAACCAAGAACAGCTGTCTATACCTCATTGCGTAGCGCACACGCACTGACTCAGTTCCGGAACCCGTTTCATTCGTAGCTGCCCTTCACGCGTGTGGGGCAGCACTGTTGTGGAGCGATGACGTTTTTGCCCTGCACTAAGGTTGGTTTCAGTGCAACAAATGGAAAACACTATTAATGTAGCAGGCTCCAAAGAGATAGTAAACAGTAGAGGTTCTCTAAATGTCGCCCACCGCTGAAATTAGACAACATTAATAGAAATAGCGGGAAAATTGAATAATATTAACAACAGCAGCTCACAATTCCACCCCAAAAGTCACAATTTCACCCCTGTTTACGGTGATCACATTCCTCTCAAAATTTAATATTTATAAATATTACACTAGAGAATACGCCTCAATTTGTTAACAACTTTGCACCACGACCAAAAATGTTCCTTTAAATGTATTCTCTTTATATGCAATATGCATATGCTTCATATGTAAAACCACTCTAAAGAGTCACAATTGAAACCTAATTTACTTGTAGATGAAATCAAATACGAGAGAATGAGCTGCGCGAGTACTTCAGGCATGGGGACTTTCAGATTGCTCCCTGACCGTCTCAGAGCTAAAGCGTATGCGAAGACTAACGGCCGCCAGCGGAGGGAAGCGGGGCGTTGAAGGACCTATAGCTCCATGATGTGAGTCAAAATCCCAAAGGCCTGAGAATTGGTAGAGGGCATGTATTAGGGGCCAGCTCAGAATGCTTCAAGATATGTACAGTTCTCTTGAGATTGCACCATCTGCGGAGCGCTATGCTGATAAATACGGAGAGGATTTCCACGATTTTGCATAGTATTTTTGTCTGTTGCTTCAGAGCATACCTAAGTGAAATTTCTTGACATTTCTTTAGATTGGAAGCTGTGTAGCTGTGGCGTAGCGTCAATAGATGCATCGCATCCCTTCATTATTCGTTTGGTTTTATTATTTCTCATTTTTACAGTATATGTTTATTTTCTCTATGCAAAATTTATTGACCTTTCTTTGGACGCTTCAGACCACTGAATCGATTACAGTACCTGGTTCTGTAACACTGTGGTTTGGCCTAAGACAGTCGCATCCGTTCCCTATGTGCCATTCTGTTGCAAGTTCAATGGCATTCGAAAATGTTGCCTAAGGGGAATTTGGGCTTACAAATCACGTGACTGATGTGATTCTACAAACGAATCTGATATACAAGCCTCAGCTCCAATAATTCATTGGCCTCCAAGCACGGTAGCATAGGGACTTGCCGGAATCAGTCAAATTTTCTTCACCAGGAGCATTTGCTTATTTGCACAGTTAAACATATTAATTAACTTCACTTTTACTTCAAGCTTCTGGGCAATGTTGTTAAGTTCGAATTTTTGAGAATTAGCGTCAATCGAGGCTTTTATGATACAGAAAAGTAAACTTTTCACATTATCTTCTATATCGTTTTTAGCAAATACATGAAAAAAACTGAATATGTGTCTTGTGTTGCTAAAGTGGAGTACGAAGTAAAAAAATAACTTAAGACCTACCACAACTCTTAAAAAAATCAAGTGTGTTTCAAATTAGACCCATCTGTTAGGGCAAATACGAAATATTGATGGGGCTAAAGTGATACAACTTAATATCTCTATGAATTTTGATTGAGAAACAACGAGCAGGCTACAGTGAAACATCTTAGGGCCTAGTAATTCAATAGCATTTTTTTCTAATCCTTTGCTCTGTCCAAATACTGTAACATTTTGAGTTCCTGCTATAAGGTCATTAATAATATAATATTTCCTATTATTTTATACTTCCTATTATTTGCTATTTTTTATTTTTTTATTTTGGATGTCAATAAGTAACTATACAATGGCGTCTGAGCACTAGGTCTCACTAAGTAGTGAAGGCAACCAGTATTTTATTGACAAACTATTTGCTACTTTTTATCGCATCCCTTTTTTTCAGGAGACGCCCCTGTTATGTAGATAAATATGTTAGTGCATATTTGACAGACTTTTCCAGTTGGTGCATATTTGTGTAATTATAGACACTTATTTTGTATCAATCTTTTAAAAGGAGCATTATCTACAAAATTTGAAAAAGTGCTGGAAAGAAAGAATTCCAGTTCTAATGTTGCATTAATGATGTACTGCCGCGAAATAACTTGTTTGTTTAGAATATGAAAGAATATTTGCAGCCAAATGATTTGTGCTATTCCAAGTATGCGCCTCTAACTTCCGTGGATGTGGAAAGATGCTTTTGCATGTTCAACGGGCTTCGATGGGCTTTTACGTTTGACAATATGCGTATGGAATTTGTAACATACTGCAATACCGTACTGAAATTGTACAACTGAAGTGAAATTGTAAGATGAAAATACATTGACTTTATGCTATTGCGTTTTTGTCTTTTCTAAGATGACAAAATATTTGTGCAAATGTAGGATCTTCCTCGACATGATATTTTTTAAACCATTCAAAAGAAACGCAAGAAAACGTACAATGTACTTCATCTAGGTGAATATTTACTTCAATTATTTCTCTCGAAAAGTAAGACAGATTATGTTTGCACAAAATCTGTTTTCATTGCAAGTATGCTTCTTCTGAAATTTTATCAAGAGAGGTTTATTCAGGAAATGAAATATTGTTAATTTTAATGGCGTATTTCAGAATTTTTAGGTCATATTTGTGCATATTTTGTAAGTGCATATTCTAAAAAGCAAATATCAAGATTTTTACGACATAAAACTTCTCCTACAGATGAAAATCAGCGTACGAACTTTGTTGTTAATGAGGCACCACGTTTCCTATGAAGATATGTACAAATATATAAAACACGAAACTAATGCTAATTATTTTGTATAATAAATAATTTTTGATCATACTAATGCATTAGTTACCTTTTATGTTGTGCAATTCTAAAAGGCTCAATATGTGTGTAACAATAAAAATAGCTACTGGATCAATAACCCCTGTCTGCCTAAATAAATGAAAATGAAATGTAAGAACCGCTCATACGATTTCATTGTATCCCTCATGTCGGATTTTTCATACATAAGCGCTGGTTGACCTTGAAGTCGTTGCGACTAGATGCAGTGCGATGAACGCCACGATGCACGTGACGGTCTTCCGAATGGTGGTCCGAAATCGTGGAGAGGGAAGGATGGAGGACAGAAGCGCTCCTGCAGACACACACATATAGTGAGCAGTAAAAATATTCGAAAAATAGTGCATTTTTAACAATTATTGTAACTATTACGCAATAATTAAATTAATATCAGTTAATATTTTTACATTTTTTTACGTATGTGTTCGGGATAGTTAATGCCAAAAAACAACAGAAAACACATGTATAAAGCAGATATAATTGTTGAAATATTCTAGTACAAGAAAATTCGCGATGCAAAAAGTATTCCAACACCATGAGCGACAGTAAGACCAGTCGCAAAATGAGACGCGGGTCCGTGACGTGACGCAGTGTGACTCAAGGTGAGTTTCTGCGAACCACTGCTTACTGGACGTGCGCTTCGCAGAAACTCACCAAGAGTCACACTTCGTCACTCACGAACCTGCGTCTCATTTTGCGACTTGCATAACGGTTTTGGATCTCACGCGCCTGAGACGTGGCAAATTCGGAATGCTAGTGATTAGTAGCCGTCCATAGTGCTTGATATGTGCCCGATAATGGGGTCCGTATATGTTCTAAAAAGAAGAAATGGGTCGTAAAGGAAAGGAAACGACTTAGGAAGAAATACAAATAATCATGTTGCATAATCAATGCAAATCAGTGAAGGAATTTTCTGAAGTTAATTACTACTTAGCAATATTTAGAATAATCGTTAAAAATGCACTCGTGTTTAAATACTTTTTACACACTAAATAAACAAAATTGATAAGTAAGGAACAAGGAACGGCGTCAAATTGCACAACACCATATAGTCAACCGAATATTTATTGAAAATTAGTTGCGAAGGTTTTACACGCAAGCACATACTGGCGTTTTCTAAACTTACCGATTTCCTTTTGGTACTGGAAACATGAATCGTGGCTACTCGTGCATTTGAGAAAGAAGGGTGAAGAATGAGTAAGAATGGTGCATTAGCTGAAATACAATTAACATAGACATTAAGTTTCATATTAAAGTAATATATTGGAACACAGAACTAAAGTCAAAACATTTTAATTTCGATATTCCTTACTTTCCAGTATCGAATTTTACTACGAAAGTTCTGTTGCTTCAAAAGTGGTAATACTGTGAAATGTAAAACTGCAATGCAATGTGATAAGAATTATTTTACTCTACTTAATGTAATATTTCTAGGTAAAGAAGAAAAGTTAAAACCACTTCTTATTTCTAATTAATTGCGTACATTAAAATTTGCTATCTCCAATTAAACTATTATATAGTATTTGCGTCAGCCATGTGCAATATTGAACATTTAGCGTACTATTTGATAATTGCACTTTTCAAATACCAGCGTTTAATAATAGCAGAAACCTCAATATAATTGAAGAATTGTAGGTTGATACTCCAAGAGCATTAATTTCGTTAATTTGCTTGCGTACATCTTACGTTTGAAAAAGTTTGGAGGGACACGGTGTAGAATTTTCCAGCCCATAATCTAATAGGTTTCTGGGAACAAATTAAAAGTATTCGCAGAGTTTTTTTAGTTTTTTCTGATCCATCGTACCATTCGCTGTTGTATATAGAAGTTGTTAATTTATTACTCTGAAATAAAACGAATAGCATTGTAAAAATTCTGACACTACATTGTTCAGAAAGTATTAACTTATAATAATATAAGACTCACCTCAAATACTATATCATCTCCAAATTTACAGTAAAAAATGTCTGCATAATATTTGAAGTCGTGTAAAGTACAAATTTGAAAAAACTAGGCCCCATCGTATCACCCTAAAATTAATATCATAATGTTATATCAATTATCACAACTTCTAGTTACTCATTATATGTTCAAACAACTCACTCACCAATTTGGCCTGAAATCCAGCCAGACATATTTCAAGTGACGTGGCAACGAATTGAAAGAACATTACGGGGCTGATAATTTTTTCCAATTCCGAGGCGAAACTGCAAACAAGAAATAAATTGAATAAACAGAAACTGCCGTGAATCAAAAAGGTGCCCAATGCTATAAATGTCTTTAAGGGGTCGTTTTTAGATTTAATGTTTTTCCACGAACAATTATTTCCTTATTCCCAAGCCTATGTAATGTAATGAGGTCTCTGAAATCTTAACGAATCAATCGACAACTTGTTTTGGGAACTCATCTGATTAATACTTAGATGCGCATCCATTATTCTTATAATGCTCTTAAAAGGTAATTTAGTCTTTAAGCATAAAACAATACTTGTAAATTATTCATTAAAAACTTACTCATTGTGGAATCACAAGTGTCCAGAATATTTCTGCATTTAGGAAAGATTCCTCAGTATACAATGTAATACTGTAGGACAGCCAGGCCCGCGGTCTATGTTCAATTTGGACAGATTTCTGCATTATACACATTGAGCAAGTTTTATTGAATTTTCTTGATTTTGCATTTAATACGAGATTTTGTGACTTACTATGCTTTCCTAAGCAAATTAAAAATATATAAACAATTAAATGTTTTAGTTTTACGGTTATAAATGTTTAGTCGATGAAATCAGGTAAAAAATGTTTAGTCGATGTTTAGTAGATGAAATCAGATAGATGAGATAGTCTAGAAAGGTTAGGTGAATGATTGTTTAAAATATTTTTTGTACACCCACATTATAAACGACCTGTTCTGTTGCAAGAAATCTGTCATAAAGGAGCCTTTTACGGCAAAAATAAAGACCTGTTTGCATTTACGGCAATAATAATTGCGTTACCACACATTCAGCCAATCGCAGTGAGAGAATCGTGAGGGGTAGCGGTAAACGGAACAGCTGACCACCGTTTTCTCGCATAGATGTCAAATACATGAGAAAAAAAGTTAAGTTTGAATCTCTTATAAATTTATAATACTGTTATACAAAAAATAGCATATATAACTCGTTTATAATGTTGCTTTATTACATTTTCATAAATTTGAAAACTAGCTTCTAACGTCGCTCGTTTTCAAAACATGTACTTATGCATAAACTACTATTATTAAGTCTTTTGAAGTTTTAGTGAATTTTCATATTGTCATAAATAATGAAACACATTTTGGAAAATATTTTGTTACAAGCTACATAAAATGATAATATTGACTATTGGATTGGAACACGTACGAACGTACGTGTCATATGACACATGACCCATGGAGTTTGTCTGACTCTCTTATAAACGGGATACTACGAGTGTTGTCAGATCTAACGCTACCCATCCGCTTCAATTACATAATTCACCTGTAATATTCACAGGACCTGGTGCCCAGCTGGCAACAAAAGAAACCCAACTCAAGAATCATGACCAATTATGAAAATCTTAAACAATTTCACTCGCCTTATGATGGATTTGTGATGTTTGATGCACGCAACCAGGAAGTCGTACACATGCTCTTCCCGCAGCTTTGCGTTCCTCTGCCTGGAGTCCGTGGGCAGCTGGGCAGGCACACGTGCGTTCCTTACCCTCTCGTACATGTTTTCCAGAGACTTGCCCAGCAGGCGAAGGTGCCCGGCCGTGCATATCATGAGCGAGACGAAAAACACGTCCGCCGCGACCGTCACGGTGCAACCAATGACGATCGCCAACACTTGGTACAGGTAGGCCAACTGGTACAAGGGAGTGGTGTGCTGGTCAAAAGGGAACCACGCCGGGAAGGGCAGTGCCCACTCATGCTCTTCGCCCGGATGAAGCACTTTGTGCATCACCATGTCCACAATCGGCTCCGCACTCCATGTGCTTCCCCCAATGATCGCAACTATTATATACGCTCTACACATCTTATTGGCGACTGATGTACATTCTTTAATGATTTCGTTATGCTCCGGACCGTCCAGAATCTGAAGGGTCGGGAAATCGTCTAGTAATGTCGAAATGAGACTCTCAATATTTTTTCGGTACAGATATGCATCAATGATTTTCATGGCTACCTCGATGAACGAAAGAACTATCGATCCAATCATTGCCATCTGGGCCAAGTCGCCCCAGTAATGTACGATTCCGATTGCCATTGTGGTGATTTGGATAATTATGACGCTAAGGAGGAGTAATCTATAGAATGGGTAAAATTTCCACAATAAGTCCGACCCTAGTTCGTCGTCTTGCCACAGGCCTATTATGCGCATGCCTTTAATCTGGAGATTCAGATTGAACTTCAATCGTTCAGCATGGGAGGAGTCGGCTCTGTAAATAGAAACGGATTCGGAAGTCAGTTTTCACTAATTTCTGACTCTTCACTCATCTTGTAAATATTGTCGATTGAATTAAGTAGCATAATTAGTAAAGATATCGTCACAATTCTCAAGTATTTTAAAAAAAAGTTGGGCACCATTTTTGGGAAAATTTTGAAAATGTAGGGGATTCATGGTATGTATTCCCAAACAATAAAATGTTTCCCATTCGAGAGGTCACGACATCAGATAAATCGATAGAGGAATACCATCCATAATGGAAATACATGGGCGAGTTTCTCCGGCGCACCGATTTTTGCTCGTTCTGCGCAACACCAGTTTACGTCACGAACCACGTGACCACAGCACGGCCACGTCGTTTGAAAAGCCAGATCAGACGCTGGCCGCTATGTCGCCTGGAGAGCGAGAGGTGTTGAGAAACGTTTTGAAAATGGTACAAAGTGAGAGTTCTCAACGGTAACCAGCCAAAAATAACACGATAAAAGTGTACAAGATGCAATGTTTAAAAGAAATGCTTTATAAATCTATTGCAATGTCATAACGATGTGATAATTTCGGCATCTGACTGCATTTAAAATTCCTGTGAATATTGCGACGAAAACTGGTGTCTGAAACTCATTGGCCGAAGTCGGATACAATGTGCCCCCCGCCCCTGATACCAGCTTTGATGAAACTCCTGTGTACGATTTAGGCGCCAGTGTTGTCCTCAGAGAGATAAACACTGTCAGAAAATGTCAAATACACAACACACACACACACACACACACACACACACACACACACACACACACACACACACAAAACTCCTGAATCCTGATAACACTAGGTATTCGAGAAAATAATTTAGTAAGGAGCAAGATCACATTTCGGTATCAGAGGTCCAAAAAACAGGGTTTGGACACGTTTTACCATACTTCCTTGAAGCATAACAATACTTCCTCTACACCAGTACGCTTAAGAAAGTAAAAAATGTTCAAACTGTACATAGTATCAGTAATTCATTAAAAATGGGTCATTTTGATTTCCAAAACTGACAACAGTATTATTATAATATTTTATATTTTAACATTTAGAAATTAAAATTAATATTTTCCAGCAAAGTCCAAAGGCAAATAAAATTTTAAAATTAAACACGATTCAAAAGAATGTACGAAGTTCTCGTTACATACTACTGTTGAAAAAGAATAAAAAATTTAAGTTATTTTAATATGAATCCGTGTTACTTTTTGACAGTCTCTATAAATATTCGACACATTCACATAAGAACCGATTAGAACAATAGACAACTACAATACGTTTATTTAATCTTTGAAAACATGAAACAATTCGGGTAAATGATGAATTCATTTACCCAGATTTTGTGAATTTACCTGAATGATCAAATTATGTGAAAATTGTAATATTCTTAATGATATATAACGATAATTTAACTTCTGCCAAAGAGTACAAAGATATTTCATTAACTCTTGTTATTGGTATTGCATTTCAATGAAGCAACATCCCTTGAACAATGTAACTTATTTCATGACAAAATTTCCTGGTTTACTCTATGAAATTCCATTGTATCAAATTGTTAATGTACATAATTGTTTATAGATGTAAATGATGCTAAGTTATCGCTAATAATCTATGAAGTTGATGGGACTATAAATAAATAAAAAATGGGGGCTAGTATTGTCCCTATCATGTTCATCATAAATTATATAAACAGAGAGTTAAAAACAATGTAAGTTAAAAATAAAATAATACGAATGGTTTTAAGTGCAAGAATTAAGCTTACCTCCACAACCAAGTTAAAAAATTTAAAAATATTTTATTAAAATAAAATTGGTCGGGGAAAACTAGTTCTCAAAACGCTGTTATTAACAAAATTTAAATAAATATTATGTTGTAATTAACAGTTGTTTATTTGCCCACCAGCACCCATGTGAGAAAGTTTCTGAATAATTCTAGTGAACTGTCAAAACACATTTAAAGTGACTATGATCTTCGACAGTGAAATTAAGTGATGTATAAAAATAAGAATCACAAAGGGAAAAATAAAAAGTATTTGTTCGTATTGAAACCACCCTGCAACGTAGTACCTACCTTTTCAGTATTTTCGAGCTTCCAGGCATGGTGAGGCTTTCCTTACGACTGATCTGTAAGGTGATATCGCGTGTAGGCTCGACAAAAGTTTCCTTATTTGGTATTATTCATACCCAAGTGGGTGTTAAGTCAGAGAATTGCAGGGCGGAGAGATCGGCGAAGTCTTGTCAATTTGTTTAAAGATGCAGGATCAAACTTGACTCTTCTTGCACGCCAATTTGCGTTTACCTTGCAATACATTCCCCTATCAATGCTTGCCCTATTCTAGAGAAGGACATTGAAGGTCAAGGTGGAGGCAATGGGACTTCTTTTTCATCAGGTGTAAGCATGCGATAAGTATTACGTAATTTAGATCAAGATATAATTGTATTCTTGAAATGCCAAGAAAACCAGTATTATATCTTAAAATGTTGATGAATGTCAGATTTTTGTAGCAGAAAATCTCTTAAAATAATGAAAAATCTCGACTGTCTGGCATCCTTAACAAGCATCGACATTTTGAGTTATACCCAAGCCTATCAATATTTTAATAATAATAATAATAATAATAATAATAATAATAATAATAATAATAATAATAATAATAATATCTATCGCCTCATGTATCAATTTGATCCGCTGCCAAGAAAATAGTTGCAAGCTGACTTCGATTACAAGCTCCATGGGGATGGAAAACCAGTATCATGTTTGTTTTACATGGATGATCTTAAATTGTTGGCTCGATATGAAGAGATTCTCTCCCATACATTGTCTATTGTAAATGAATTCCCCCAAAGACCTGTAGTAAATGGGGGCCCGACAAATGTGTAAAAAGCAGACTTAAAGATTGGCAAAGTGATAACGACAGAGAGTGCATATGCATATGCATATTTCGTGCGATTTTTCTAAAGCTGTCTCTCAAGGCCTGTTTTCACAATGGCATTATGTCACTGCATTTCGCGTCTTTCTTGGTCAGCCGCTAGATGTCGTATGATCAGTGCTCGATACAGTTGCAATCGTGCGATATCTGGCGGCACGACCGAGAAAGACGCGAAATTTAGTGACATAATGCCACTGTGAAGACAGGCCTTGAGAGGCAGCTATATACAAATTGAATTTTAGTGCAGTAGAGAAGTCATTTCACCTGCATACGAAACCTCGAAATACTTCAGGAAAAGTTTTGTTAGCTAAAAAAACACGAAATTTTCGGGCATTTTTTGTTTTTGGAAATAATTTTTTATTGTGTTATTTATTGTGTTTTTATGGTGTAATTTACCTTCATTGTGTTAATTTTGGTTGGTAACTGTTGAAAATTGTCATTTTGTATCACTTTCAAAATGTTATGTCAATTATGCCATTCATGCCAAATACTGCCTTTAGAGCGCATGTAAGGCACATATTTAGCTTGTGAACTACGTGTGTACTATAAACCATGGGTGAGGAACTCACCCATGTATTTCCATCATGCTCCAGATCATGTTGGAATAACATGCCGGTTACTCCGGCGCACCGCTTTTTGCTCGTTCTGCGCAACACCAGTTTGCGTCACGAACCACGTGACCACAGCACAGGCACTTCGTTTGAAAAGCCCGCCAGTTTGGCCGCCAAGTTTCATGGAGAGCGAGAAGTGCAGAGAAACATTTTGAAAGTGGTACAAAATGATAATTTTCAACAGTTACTAACCAAAATGAACACGATGAAGGTGTGGAAGTTGCAATTTTCAAGAAATATGCAATATGCCAGAAATGCTTTATAAATCTGTTTCAATGTCTTATAACGAGGAGGTAATTTTGGTATCTGGCTGCATTTAAAATTCCCGCTAATATTGTGACGATAACTTGTTTCAGAAGCTTATTTGCCTAAGTCGGACACGAAACGTAAGAGTCCCCTCTGATCTGGAGTCAAAGAAATATCGATGAGTTGCTCTTGTTCTTCAGTGTTTAATGTTGATGGACTTTCTGTACCGAAGGGATCTTTGATCCATTTATGGTGAACAACCTCTTCTGGAAAGTACTCTCCGTTCTTCTGAAAGTACCCCTACTGGAAAGTAACTAAAGATAATTTTTATAAACCACCGCGACGCCCCTAGGAGCCCCGATGCACGCTTTGAGAACCCCTGATATATAGTATACATCTATCAATGGTTGTGACTTACAATTATTTTGACTCATAAAGAAAGAAAATTGATAAGGCCAATTTCCACCGAGGTAAATTGCACCCTTCGGCAAATTTTGTTTGCCGTCCTGTGTTCTCATGTTTGGACTTTTCTTACATAGCTTATTCAGACTTTTGTCTGTGAAGCTGAGCGGCGTCTTTACAGTTGTCACATGAGTAACAAAAATGTAACTGATATATTTTACGAAGTTTTCGAAAATGTATTAGTACTTATACTTAATTATTGTATTTATTTTTCAGTCCATAATTTAAAACTAATGGAGAAAAATGTTTTTGTTTAAAATAATTTTTTAAAAAATAATGCAGATAATTTAAAAAATGCCAATTTTTGCCGATTGATTATGGCATCATTAATTTCGTTTTTATAATTCCGAAAGGAAGCTAAAGAAAGAAGAATGGAATGAAGAAAAGGATGTCTTCTCAAAAAGAACAGACAGAAAACTCAATCTAATGCATGGAAAAGACATAAGCATAAACATTTACGAAGACAAAAGGATCAACAGTATAGAAGTACATCCAAGAAAAAATAACGGAAAGAACCTCCTTGTGAATGTTGTACAGAATGATTTTTTTTTTTTAAGAGAAACGTTATCTATTTTTTAAGAATTTCAGGAAATGTGTATTTTTAATGTACAAATTTCAAATTTATTGTGTTAATAATGGTACTATAAACCATGGGTGGTAAATAATGGTAAACCGAGTAAAAACGTGACGCAAAAAAGCAAGAAAGTCATTGAAACAATACTTTCAAATTTAATATTAAAATTGAAACTGATTTCAAAGTGTGTATAAAGATTTCCTTGATCATCATGGTCATTGACACTCAGGATAAAAGGGTCAATTATTAGAAAAGACCAAACAAAATATGGATCAGCTAAAAATGGTAAGAAAGGTTTAGAGAGCATTCCATCATACAAGTCTCCCCAGGATGATAAGGAAAAAAGAACAGAAAATATCATGGAATTAACCTGAATTATTCCCAACTTAATGTGCTCTACAAAGGACACAACTACTGAACCTTTTTAAGTACTACTTTTAGGAATTTTTGTAAAAATTGCAAGACAATGATAAAGTCTTGTAAATAAATAACGATTACGAATAAGCTTTGTTCTTTTAATATTACCAAATATTTCTTCTATTACCACTTTGCAATATTAGTTCCTGAACTTCTGACATTATCCTCCACAAAAATTGAACACAATATAGCCCAAGATAAGAAATGTAGCAAACATTAAAACTTAAAATTAAATTTCTCACAACTTAGCACAGTGTTGTTTACCATTGTCTTGCCATAATTTATTATTTTTTTTTATGGTTGCAGCATGAAGTTACAGAGTGAAAATATTTATTCAAAATACTGATTTTGTTTGCAGAACTGTCTTATTAGAATCAGCAAACAACTCTGATTCTCTTCTAATATTGCTTGGAACTGAAATAATTTTGTTGAATTTCAAAACTTATGCCATTCGTTTTGCCCGATTCGAGAAAAAAAAAAGATTTATTTGCTACGCGCTATAATGAATTGTGCTCACTCCTACCTTTACTAACTAATATATTATAACAATATTCTTAAGTTGAATAACATGTATAATTGCCACAGCCTTCAAATTTATTTTCAAATATGCAATAAGGATTATAATTTAAACCCTGATTAGTACCAAATATTCTCAAATAAATGGCACATCCTGACATCTAGTGGGGAATATATCCACTACGCAACGAACTTCTAAGCGCTTACGCGCTCTGACGGGGATTCAACGAAATATGTAGCGTCTATTCTCTCACGGTGTAAGTTGTATGTATCTTCAACCGTGATTCTCTGCACTTTCGAATCATTCCGTGGATTCGGTCTTATTACGCGACGATAACAAAGAAATCCACTAATCTTAAGCAACATATTCTAAACAATTTAGTTCAAGGCACGACTGTGCTCATGTTGAATACGTTGTATAATTGAATTGAATACGTCGTATAATTTATATAGTATATTATAATTGTAAATCATTCAATTTTTTCAATGGCATTGTACTATTATTCGAAAATGTAAGGTGTGGTTCGATTAATTTAAAATGGAAAATAACACAAATTACTATTCAAGGCATGGACAACTAAGATACAAGAAATTTAAGAAAAACTTCAGTTGGAGAGATGGGGGCAGGAAAGGTGTTCAAATTTTAATAATATTTACATTACCGGAACTGTATTAAATGGTTGATTTTATTTTCAATAATATCGAGTATATTTTCTCCAAACTGAATTGCACTCTTGCAATTGCAAACTGAATCACTTACAATTATTTCTTCATTTGTAAACCTTTCCGATTTTCTAGGTAAGGCCTTACTATTCACTTGACTTTTCTTAAGAAACGATCAAAATGCGTAAGATCTTATACTACCATTCTATTTATTCTAATTTCACGAAAAGTGAATTCTAATGATTGGCATTTGCCGTTACCTTTATCATCCAATCCTCCTTTCGTGCTTGCTGTAAACGAGCCGAAATCCGTGTCTATGTTTTTCTTGATAGGCACAGTAAAACTTCAATATCCTTAGCCCAATTTTACTCATCTCTAATTATAATACAATGAATTATGAAATAGCTTGTTTTCATACAATGAATTGTTTTGTTAATTTGAAATTATAGAAATCTCTCATTTCTTTTCAAAAATGGATATTGTTTCGCGCATTGTTCGTCAGAGTTGAAGATTGAAGTTTTGTAGCAATACGTAGAGGGAGCGCGGTCAGTGGTTTTCCCGTCAAAAAGGAACTTCTCCAAGGTCTGGGCCACTGAATTTCTTGTTCTGCGATTTTTATGATTTTGTGTTTGTTTGCACATATAATTCCTTCGAAGAGGTCGACTTCTTACGAATTAGAAGAGTTGAACACATAAAACATACTGTTCTTTCATCGAGTGATACAGTAGACATAAATCAGCTGAAAAAATTTTTTCCTTAATTTTTAATGTTTTACCAATCACTCGAAGTTACGGAATAGTCCCGATGCCCGTTTAATTCGAATAAATTAAGTTATTCTATATTACATAGTTAAGCTTAGTCCCTGCGACAGGTATTTTCATGTCAAAAATGTTTTGTTGTGCTAAGAAAGATAAAACTCAATGTTAAACAAAACAGTCATGCAGCTTTTCCATCCTCGGGACTAGAAAGTAATACGAAAGTAATCCGTAGAAAAAGTTTCCATAGAAAAACATTTTAAACTATTTTGTATGTTTCATTATGAAATTCGTTTAAGCCATTTTGATTAATAAGTCGTAGCGGTAAGCGGGAAAGGAAATTTAGTGTGGACAAAAAGTATTCTCAGTTTCGCCACAGGTTTCTTGAACCCCCCCCCCCATCTCTCCCAATACTTTTTTCTACAATTCTTACAGAATGTTCTAAAACGATTCAGCTAAAAACAGGGCCAATTGATCCGTCTTGCAGAGAGAATAACGAATCGAATAATCTACATATACCTTCATCATCTTTGTCTTACCTCAGCAAAAATGTGTTTTAAGGGTTGAAAAGCACCAAAGGCATGTTTTTCTTGGAATTCTCCTAAAATGTTCGGGGAGAATATGACGAGAAATTGGTCAGTTCTCCACAATTCGTATCCTTAATTGCGCTAACTACGTAATAGCATTCTTACAATATTTAATAGTGGAACATACGCAGGTTCCTCGGTTCATACTTATGTAGGATGAATTGGTTCATGCAAGAGAGACTTGTCACGAACAAAGCTCCAAACTTTCTTTAGGATGCTTGTTTGCTATTGCCCACATCGCGAACGCGTTTGCGCATAAACATATAGTTCGGTTAAACATGTGGAAACGAAACGTGTTTCTGTGAGCGCATTTCGAATAGGGTTAAAAGACGCGGAATTACAATTTCCCGTTTGATAAATGTGCATGAGCTATTTAGGGAAATCACACTGCTAACAAACGTTCAGTTTACTCAAGTGGAAATTTTGGATATCTCAATGTAACGGGTTCACGCAAGAGAATTGTCGAGTACTTTCACCCAGTAACATTTTCAAATTTTAACCTTTTCTATGTAAACAGTACTTCAAGAACCGATCTTTAAATCGGAAAACAGTTAAATATTTTGAGACATTTCAGAAGGTTTTACCACCGAAATATTTCTGCTGGAGTTTAAGATTTTACTTTAAATATCGCTCATTAGAAAGGAAGTCTTAGTGAAATGCAGATTCAGAAATTGATGGAATCCAGTACTTTGAGAGAATGCACTGTGGAATAGGATTTATAAATATCAAAGCAAGCATGTTGAGATATAAGTACATTTCTCTAATGCAGGTCGACAATATGATACAAGGAGAGAAATAAGAACACACTTAGCATTGTGATTTTATATTCAGCTCTAAAACATACATTTATTTACACATGTGCATATCCATTCATTTTCACTTTTCTCATAGGAATCACATATGAATAGAACGGAAGAAAAACAAAAGATTTATATAAAATAGGGAAGCTTTCATGAAATGTCTGAAACATAGAACTGCTTCACAAAGATTATAATCACATAAATATATATTATCATTAATTACCAATAGTCATATATCATGTAAACATATATAAACTTTCATTACAAGCTGCAATGTTATGGTACATATTTACATATGAATTGGCTATGTTTCTGTTATGAGTGCATTAACATCAGTATAATGCTTGCAAGCGTGGGTTTCACTCTTCTACTTCTTCCTGGATACAACAGGAACATTACAAGCCCACTGAAGTCACACAATATACACATGGAACCTTATCTTGCAATACACAATGATCGTCTACGAATTTTCTACCCACAAGGGACACTGCTGCATAAATCACATGTACCACGAAGATCAGAATAACAACAACTGGAAAAGCATGCAAAATATAACATATAATTCTGTAACACACATCAACACTTCAACAAGACACTCAAGGACTCGTGTTTCCAGTTGCACGTCACTCTAAATCTTCTCCTTCTTTAAAACACAACATTAATAACAGCGTTACAACAGTAACTGATTAAAAACAGGTGGCAACTGAGAACGGTGCAACGGGTAAGCGCTGTGTCCTTGACCTCAGCAGCAAATAAATACGAGCGATCGCGCGGTCCGGAGGCCGGGGGCGCGCGAGGAACTTGGAGGCGGGGCGTTGCGTGGCGTGATGTGGCGGGGTCAGCGGCGTGTGTCCGCCACGTGTGGCTGGCGTGTGTGGCGAGGGTCCCCGCGCCGCCGCCACCACGGCGTGCCGCTGCACGACGCGTCCAGATCCTCCATGTCCTCCCTGCAACACAACGTCCCCAACTCATTAATAAGGCTCAGTCACAAGGGAAACATACGTTCGAAGACGTGAGGTCCTTTTGGACCAATATAAATAGAACATCTATAGGTAGGGTCCAAATATTGTAGCGATTGGATTAAATCCATAGGGGAAAACTCCTGTCTTTAGAGGTCCTGTGGGTTAAAATTAACAGTTTTTAAAAAGCCCATTCACACAAAAGGTCCAAAGGTTTACACATGCTCTGCCATGACTACTGTCAATATACTAATTTCAGTATATCACTGAATTCCCATTTGTTCACTGCGAATAAGAACCAGAGGCGTACCTAAAGGGCCATTGGCGACTGAGTCTCCTAAGAAGCCAAAGTCACATACTCACATGTATAATGGTCACTAATTTCCTATAGTAGCGAAAGTCAATCAATACCTAAAATTAGATTTCATAAATAAATATAAGGCAACAAATAAAAATGTACATAATGTAATGTCTTTGTTAAAGTAAAGAAAACTTTACCAATCACAGCTAAAATAAAAACGGAATGGCGAGAGTTACTTGAAATATTTTCCTACAGAAATTTCAACGATTTTAATAGTATACGAACTTAAAAAATCGTTCTTATAGGTTTTATCTCAACCGTACAGATTTAGGAATCACTGCCCCCTTCATTCGAGATGGACAGGATTTATTGTATTCTAGAAGAGCATTAACAAGTTTACGGCGATTTTGTCGCATACTAATATATTCACATGTGGTATATAAACATTACATAAATGAAGGGCAAGAGAAGAAACAAGAGGTAATTTTTTTGCATGCCATTGTATAATCGGGAGTTCCACATTCCATGAGGATTTTTTTAAACAAATACGTATGATTATAAGACAAATCGGAAATAACTTGAATGAAACAAGCTGGAGTGGCGCAAGCGACACAGCGTCTACCACATTCAGATCTAAAGCGTTTGGACAGCTAGTGATTGCTTTTCCCCTTACACGTGCAGCTGAGTGATGTGTCCAGCGAATGAAGCTCTTGATCACCGGCCGTCCGCTGGTGAATGCACAGCGACGCGTCATAAATTAACGAAGTTAGCGCGGATATCGACCTATCACCACGTCCTCGCGATGGATTGTTGCTGCGCAATTCAAATCACGCCTCCGTCAACGTGCAGCACATGCCAAACAAGAACTGTAGATAGAGCTACACAAGCGCTGGGGTTTTTGGACGTGTCCGTTTCAGAGTGAAGAAAAAATTGCATAAACATAATATTTTTTACAAAGTTCGTCAACCAGTTGAATGAACACATTTTCTTATGTGATCAATATTTTTGAGATGTCCGACACTATTAACGTTCAATAGTGTAAAAGATGTCAATGAATAAAATGCGATGAATTGAATTTCCAAGTGATACACCATGAATTATAAACTTAACAAAACAATTATGTTAGAACGTATTAAATGACAATAGCTATAATATAAAAACACGATAATTATTTGTACTTACGTTCTTTTACATGTGCCTACAATGCTTTCTACAAGTTCTTTTCCCTAGCATAGATTTAAAATGGTAGTGCGTCGACTCTTGTGAAAAAATGTTCGAGTAAAATAGAATTGGTGCAAAACTCGATCCGAAAAAAAAGACATTCCCAACGAAGTTTCGTAGGCAGGCCGGTATGTTCCATTTTATTTCTCATACGTCCATCTTTGCGACGCATACGTATCTCAGAATAGACATACAATTTCAAAATTACTCCGTGAGTTTAACTGTTAGAATGAATAATCGGTCTTTCGCTTTCAGTTATTATACGTCGGTTTATTCAGGCATGTTCCAGAACAATGTATAGAAATAATTTGAGGTGGGAACACAGAGTGTGAATTGACGGGGCGGGGGGGGGGAGGGGCAGAGATTTGGAGACACTCTCCCCCAACTGGAGAGTTGAATGTTCCCCGCTGGAAAAGTATTCACTTGCCTCTGCCGGGAGACAATTCGGTGTCTCGTTTATGATTTTCAGTTTTAAATGTGCAATTCGAAGAAAATTTCCAAGACAATTAGAATTTATTCAAACTGTACTTCGTAAGCGAAGGTTTCGATTCATTCGTCAATTCGTGGATTGGTCGATTCGTCCTCCCTGGAATTTTGATCTCTCTGCACAGAATTCACAATTCGTTCCCTGCAAGGAAAACCGGCAGAATCAAGAAAAATATCGCCGCTAATGGCACCAACGGCAGCTCGAGGTTTCCGGGTGGCGTTCGGTTGGCAGCAATGAGCAGAAGCGCGCGAGTAATGCTGAGCTGATGACAGAGTGGCGATGTTCAACAACGCGAAAGCGCACACAAGCCAGACGGAAGCCATAAAATTAATTTTTCGTGTTTCTCCTTTTGCAACGGCCGAAGTGAATGTTGCTGAAGGTGGAGAATGAGAGGGAGAGAAAATGAGTCACTCAAGGATGCGGCGATTTAGGCACACGGATCATACCACAGAAGATGGACACAAGATGGAAAAAGAAAACCCACGACGAGTGAGGGAGAGAAAACGAGAGGGAGGTTTAGCCAAATTAGGGAAATTCTAAGTAGAGAAACTCTAAACGAACGATATGAGAACCGTCCGGAAGCAAGACAAATGCTCCGTAATTATAACGACGCCCGTGTGGAAAATGGACCGGGAGGAGGAAACAGAAAGGAGTGTGTCTGGAAGAAACAAGTACAGAAAAATGAACCAACATTAAGAAACACAAAGATGAAAGGAAAACAGGAACTAATAAAATAAAAGCGAAGGAAAAAAATAATTCGCAAAACGAAAATGACGAGAAAGAGCCAATAGATGCATGTGTGAGTAAGTCAGAGGGAGGGAGAAAGAGGAGAGGAGGAGAAGGGGAGAGGGGGGAGAGGGAGAGAGAGGGGGAGAGAGAAGCGAGACAGAAGTGAAACATATTGAAAGGGAGAAAGCGAGAGCGATGAGAGGGGAAGCAACACAGAGAAGAAGGGACAAAGGAGAGAAGTGGCAGCCACAGAGTAATGGAGCGCAGCAAAACGAGCGTCTCGAGCGCAGCGCTACGCGAGGCGAGGCGAGGCGCCCCACCGATCGCCGCACCGCGGCTTGCGCCCCGTCGCGAGACAAGCTCAGCCGCGCGCGCGCGCAAAATTAAAAAGCGAAACAAAAAGCGCCTACGCCACGCACGCCCTCCGTCATAAATTACGCTCGTTGCACGCAACGCCCCGTCGCCGCCGCCGACGCCGCCAAATCGCATCCGACGAAATTCCTATTAGGCTGGCGTGGGAGGGGGGAGCAGGGGGGGGGCGGAGAGGGGTTCATAAAAAGCGCGGCGCTAAAGAGACCGCGCGCCCGCAGGCAAACACGTGTCCGCTGTATTTGTTCGGCGTCCGCTCCGCGTCTCGCTGGATTTAAATTTGTCTGTGAAACGTGTACGGCACATTAGAAGGGGGCGAGGGCGGGGGGCGGTGGGCGCGGGGCGCAGGCGGCGGACAGGGGGCGGCGGAGTAATTGATGGCCGACGATGGACGAATACCAAAACGGCGCCGCCTGCCCCCGCGCTCCCTTCCCGCCCGTCGACCAGCGTCTCCTTAAAGAAAGGGCCACGTTCGTCTGAGATGACGTAGCGAGTAGTGTCGTCAATGACAAAGCGGTAGAAGGCGCCTGCGAAACGTACACGGTGGTGGAGAGGCCTTAAAAAACTGGGCGCAAGAAGGAAAATGTTTCGTCTTGCTGGTATTTTATTTTTATTTTATAATGTAATGCAATTTTTTCTACTTGCGAAATATGTGGCTCAAGGCATCAGAGAAATTGTCAAAGGAAAGTTTATATGTTTAATCTTAATCTGGCTGCTGAATGCCCATCCTACTAGTCCGGTTCTTTCAATCGTTTTCTGAAGGCAATGATCACTTTCAATGAACTGAGTAAAGCGATACGGATTTCATTATTATGTTTTAAGAAATGTGTATCATTCATAATTTTATATATAACGTCCCTGAGTCATTGTTTAAATTTCATTTTGTAATGTATTAATAGAACAATTAGACATTGAATGTGTTTTTAGACAAGAATGTCTCGTTCGTTTTATAACACGCATTGTAAAAACCTTACGTTGTGTTTAAAAATGTATTGATTAACTAATATAACTTGGTCAATCGCCTATGCATTATGATATAGAGCTCTAAATAACATCCGAATGGGTACGATCTTCAGGTAGTAGCCATCTTGTATATTTTGACGAATACGCTGCTGCAGTTTTGACAACGCCACCACAATAATAAAACAGAGAGTGTGGTATACTTTCACGCCACAAACTGCGTTGAAAAGCTCGCAGCATGCCATGATGGCACGAGGAGAGCTACTGCCTTCAGTAAGCAACCCCGACACAGTGGTGTAGTGCGTCGCCCTCTCCAAATAAATAAATAATACTAAAACGCGACCTCTGTAAGTTAAATACTTTTAAAAACCTAGGAAAATTGAAAAAGTGCTATTTTGTAAATGGGTTAATTATGGCATGGTTATGTATGTTATCTGTGAGATTAATTTTAACTAGATTATAAGTACTGTCTCCTTCCTTCTGCAGCAAAAGGTAAATAGGCTAAGGCCCACGCGCAGATTATACTGCCATCAAAAGAAAACAAATTACCGCCTTACCAAGATAACTGGTGGGGGAAATTGAAGAAAAACAAGTGTCTCCACGGCGGTGAACCAACGCAGCACCCACTTGTATTCCGTTCGTATCCACCGCGCGGGGCTGGCGTCAGGCCTGGGCCCTTCCGTCATTCCGCCCGTAAGTCAGTCGCCTCACACTCTACCGGCCCCGGCCCCGGCCCCGGCCCCGCCCCCGCCCCCGCCGCGCCCTGTCCCGTGTCGCGTCGCGTCGCCCTCGATGCTATCGCCTTCGCCCTCGCCCTCGCCCTCGCCCCGCAGGCCGCCCCGAAACCCGAGCCCCGCCGCCCTCAGGGGTGCCCCGCGAGCCGTCCGCAGCGCTGGCGGGCTTCACACGAACTTTCTCACCCAAAGGAAGGCTCGGATTATTCACCGCGGAACCGGAAACTGTAGAGCGTTTGGAGCGTTGCTTTAGGAACGGTCAGTCGACGCCCCAAAAACACTTTCACGGTGCTTGTAGCATAATCGCCAGCGCACAGGCATTGCACTTCTAGGAACCGGATTTAAGCACGAACAATCCAGTGCGACCGGATTTAACTACGAAAAATTGTGCCATGCGACCAAGCAGCAAAGAGAATAGATGTTATAGACATGTAGTAAGTCAACTACATTGCAATCGATAATTTACCAATACAGAACGCTATACGCATTTTCCTGTGCATTGGCGGTCTTTTCAGAATATTTTCAATTATTTATTTAATATAATTCTTATTTTATAAACAAAACACTTTATTATTCTACACACGAAAAATACTAATAATTGTATTTTATTATAAGACACTATTACAAAGAAGGATTATGATGTGCGAAGAGGGAATGAAACACTTAAATTGTTTGTAATGGTAGTTTTCTGCGAGTCTGCCATATTTTCTTCTACGTCGAAGTTATTGATACAGAAAAATCAAAATCGATATTTCTAAGGACATAAGCAGAAGGACAGATCCTTCACGACTCGCAAAAATCACTTTCCGCTGCGGGGTGCTGATGCTCTTGTAAGGGAACGCCGCGGTGGGGGTGGTAGAGGGCTCTAGAGGAAACCCAGATGAGACCAGAGCGCCACTGTGAAGGAGTGGGCGAAGCGGGGTGCAGCACGGTGAAGGTGGAGTGATAGTGGCGGCGCGGCCGAGCGGGAATGTGGTCAAAGGCGCTAAGGTACAGGAGAGCAGCGATGAAAGAGAGCGAGAGAAGTCTGTGCGATGGCAATGTGGAGCGGAGTGCGGAACGGAGTAGGTAAGTGAAATGGGGCGGGGCGCGGGGCAAAGGGATCGATGGGGCGGGACGGGGAGGGTGCGGGGAGGGTTCGAAGTGGGGGTGGGGGTGGGGGCGGGGGAGGGGGCGGGGGCGAGGGCGAGGAGAGGGGAAGGCTCGGCGCCGGGCCGGAAGCCTCCCCCTGGGTCGCGTCCCCGGGCGGCCACCTGTGGCTGCTCGCCGGGGGCGGGGCGGGAACGGGGCGAGGGTTGCGCCGTAATTGGAATAGTTGCGAGGACATTCCCTGAGTGCCGCCGGCGCCCTCGGAGGCCAACGCCCTCGCCGCTGCCCACGCAAGTCCAGCGCAAGCGCTTCGAGCGATTGTTGAACAAGAATACAATAGCTCCTTGAAGCGTTCACCGTTATTTCTCGCCCATATTGTAGCCACCCAACCGGAGAAAATCTGCTTTAAAATTAAATTTGTATATACAATTCTGTTTCAACATATTAAAACCTCTTCGCCTCGATACCATTATGCACGCCGAAATCATTTTAGAGTAATTTATGGCTTATTTCGTGTGTAATTGCAGGGCTTCCTAAGAAGAGATGCACGTTATTTATGCTCATAATTCCCTGCATCGTCGCAATGTGATAGCGATCTCTTGGAAACGTGTGCTCCTCGTATTTCATCAGTGCTTCTAATTTCCTCTGCCGTAACGTACGAAAAGCCAAACAAATGGATAGACGCACAACACGTGACAGCAACTCCGCACTTGGCATAGCAGCATCCATCATTCTGTTGGGTTGGCTGCGAGCCCGTGTGGGAGGGTGCGTGTTGGCGCTGCCGATCCATCTCCCGAGGTGCGAATCCCGCCGGCAGGCCACTCCGCCCCAGCCCTGCAACCCGCTGTCCGCGAGCCAGACGAGGCAGGACGTGGAAGAGTGGGAGGAGGAGGAGAAAGGGGAAGAAGAAGAGGAAGGGAAACAAGAGGAGGAAGGATGCGAGGAGTAGGGGGAAGGGGAAGAATAAGGGAAACAGGAGGAAGAGTGGGAGGTGGAGGAAGGGGAAGAGAAGGAGGAAAGGAAAGAGTTGGAGGAGGAAGGGGAAGGAAAAGGGAGGAGGAAGGGGAGAATGAGAAAGAGTGGGATGAGAAGGAAGGGGAGCAGGAGAGGGAAGAATGGGAGGAAGAGGAGGAGGAAGAAGGGGAAGAAGAGCAAGGGAAACAGGAGGAGGAAGGGGCGGAGGAAGAAGAGTTGGGGAAAAGGAAGGGGAGGAGGAGGAGGAAGGGAAGTGAGAGAAAGTGGATAGAAGGCGGAGGCAATGACCACAATGAGATCAAACGCGGCGTTCGAAAGAAGCGGGGGGATCTTAAAAGAACTGTCAGTTTGACTTCCACAACGCCCTTATTCCAATGCTACCTTTCACTGCTGGAACACATTGTACAAATGGTGCGCATGCCTAACTTACGTAACCAACATATCTTTCTCATTTAATTTCTTTTTTGTTGTTATTTCTTCCTATATGCTCCAGGCGGCCGCTAAAACATTGGCTCAAGCAACTGGCTTCCCCCCTAACCTGACACAACTACGCTACACATTGGATTAATTCGTCATCCTGTATCTCGTCATCCCGTCATATCTTTTAATGAAGAAGTCTGAGGCGACGGCTCGGTGGAGGTGATGTAATTGCTGTGCCATCCCACGAGAAAAATATTATATTTAAATTCCGTGAGCAATACACACTGAAAGACTGAATATATGAGGTTATACGTCTTTGTTAATATCGATGCTAAATGTCGTGTGGGGCAAGTGAAGCGGGGGTGGCGGTGGTAGAGGAGACGGGCGCGTGGCGGGATGGGGTGTAGCAGTGGGCGGGGCGGCCGCAGCTGTGGTGTGGCGAGTTGTCGCGTCGCAAGAGTGCGCCCGTGTGGCCTCTTAACGACAGGCACAGTAATGAGCGGCGTCGGCGTCGGTGGCGGGGGCGGGGGCGGGCACGTGGTGGGAGGCTGGAGGTCGTTAGATGCGCCTCCCGCCCCTCGCGGCCGCTTATTCAATCAGCCTCCAATTAGATCGGTACACGGCCGCCCACCCACGCACGATGCTCGCGATGACCACAGCCGCACACCGCCAGCCTCTGACAAGATAGGGGCAGGGAATGGAACTGCTCCACAGTAGCGCCATCTCGCGAGCCCCGGTGCAGAGGACTGAAATGGGGCCCCGCGTTTCCGTTGTCATCTTTATTGGGGTCGGTGGGTGTACACGTTCGGTTCTCTGCACCGGATGCACCAGCCTACCTATGCCCCTGCTAATCTGCATGGGATGCGATGTTCATCTCTGCGTAGTCCTTCCGTCACAATAAAAACTTGCAACATTGGTTAATGAATTACACACACCTGTTAGCAAATTCGTACCGACAGTACTACTGTTAAAGTATTCACATTAGATCAGTTTTGGTCAGCACAAAAGTGGTGGCCGGTGCTAAATTTACACCTATGGGTTAGGAATTTATATCTTGGTTATTGCTTGAGAAATTTCTGCTGCACATGGAGAGTTCTAACATTTTATCATCATTTACCTTGCCGATATCTACTCAATCCCTTCACCATAGCTGATATGAGCATGAAATTCCAATTCTAATGCGAGTACAGAGACCGGCCGAGTTTAGCTCAGAGCCAGCATTGACGTTGCCTCTGCAGTGACTTTGACCCAGAGATCTCAGAGTTTGAGGCCCGACAGATTTTCGACACTAGCTATGAAGCTAGGTCGAATTCAGCCGCTATCTGGAGAAGAATTCTAGCGGACGGTTGCTCTGATCGATAGTTCTCCGGGGTTTCTCCCATTAATACTATGCTATTGCCGAAGGAGTATCCTAACAAACGAGCGGCGAAACGCACGCCATCTTTCCTTCCACTTCCATGTCTTATCCTCCCCCCTTATACACACACACGCACGCTATGCAGTGCCTCGCTGAGAGGAGACACCGGGAGTGAGAAATCGCCCGCAAGCAGATATGTAGGTCGGCACATGATCTCAGCGTCCAGTGTGGGAGGAACACCGCCATTTATCGCGATAAAACATCCACTAGATTAATGGGACGAACGACCATAGCAGTTGAAGTACCTAAAAAATCAGCTTATAATGTGAAGCCAAGTATGGAGTAAACGTGAATGAAAGTTTAATTTATGAATAAGAAAGGTACTGGGGGAGGGCTGAGCATTCAGTTAAATCTGACAACATGAACTCGAATCTGTATAACAAGAACAAAGATAAAATACGTTTTATTTGTGTGTCTCTCATATTTAACGAGATGAATTGTAAAAGGCCACGTAAATCAAATGACGACATTACGTCTTAAACAGGAAATCCCATTTTTGTTAGAGAAGAAAGGGGTCACAATTTGAAACGTCTTTTGTGTCAGTAATTTTCTATTCAGATTGTACAAAAGGCAGCCAACGACCAGGGAACCGAAAGTACAGAAGTGAACAGGAACGTTTTCTCACCGATCTCTTCAGCGTGACGAATTTTCCAGAGATTAAATTTCATGTTTATGAGAAAAAGATTGAAACGTGAACAAAAAGAAAGTGGCTAAATTATTTCCTGAGAGGGCTCACAAGCGCATCCGGAGCAGGGCGCGCAGGCGACCGAGCATTACAGGCATCCGTCCATCGGGGGCCGATTAATGGAAAGAGCAGACAGCGAACGATGAACAAACGCGAAAAAATTACTGCTCGGATAACCTCACAGAACAAAAGCACACGGAATGTAAGATGAGCAGAACTGTATTTTACTTGCAATTATGAATGATTTCTGCAATGAGACCTTGAGAGCTGTACAAAAAAAATCCTCACTTTGTAGAAATCACGACGGGAGAAAAATCAATTGAGATTGGATGGATTCTTCGATGTGTTAGAATCAAAGAAAAAATATAGACAGACGAAAATTCTAGACCGAGTAGAAAATATACATGAATTGCTGACAAAATAGATAAATGAAATTAGAAACTTCACGATTTTCATTTTTTCGAAGTCTCCAGAACAAATAAATCAAAATCCCGTAAAAAGTAATAATAAGTTAATTGTAAATCGATAATCGAAGCACAATTCGGTAGAGAATAGAGTTTATTAATGGAGTATGCCGGTTAACAGATCACTATTGTAATTTGTTATTATCAATAACTGATATTCGGCTACATTTTAAACTAGAATCATCAAGTTAATGGCTTAACAATCGACTAAAATACCTCACAGGAGAAGTAAAATTTAGGTACAAGAAAACTCAAACCATAATCGCCTAACTTCTACTGCACCGAATGATGAATAGGAAGCATGGGCTAATAAGGGGGAACGATCGGGACAGTGGAATATCGCGGCCGTGGTGGAGATCGGAAGAGATAAGAGAGAATGTGCATAGAGGTCAGGTAGACATTTTCACGTCACCATGGTTTTTATTCGAATCTTACAGGATTCTATTTCATTTAACAGCGCAAATGTAGGTGAATTTTCATTATTCTTATTTGAGAAGAAATTTCACGAGGATGGCAAAAATATATTCAAATTGATAAAATACATACAATTACATACAACCAGGAAACGGAAGTTTTAAAAGCATACTATTACCCTAAGATTTTAAAAGTACACACTTCGAAATAACACTCATTCTCGAATCTGGAATCCTGATAAACCCTCCGTATAAAAATGTATAGCCTTCGTTTTAAAATTTTAGATTCTAATAACAACCCGTTGAGAGAAGAGCAATAACCTCTTATTAAGCTGTTGGGAGAACGAGACGAGACCAATCTTCAACGTCCGCCATATTCATGGAGGTCTCCGCTTTGCCAAGTCATTGCAGCTGCACCGGCGCGCCCGCCGCCCCAATATTCTCCACTCAGCGGCCGTCCCTCATCCAGAAATAGACGGCGCAATCGGGAGGGCAGCCCCAGTTCGCCGGAGTCAAGTAATAAATCACAATGTCGACTGCCGACGAGATGATATTTAATCACGGACACATCGATCATGGCGTGTCGAATGCGGGTCTTGCTAAGGCACAGCTGCACCATGCGATAAGAAACGAATACAACAGTATCTTGACTTCGAAAAGAGGAGATGACTTAATAGAGCTGCATCGCTTGGAGAATTATTTCTATGAACTGCTTATAAAAAGGATTTTCAAGCATAAATAGTTCCAGCGAGTAAGCTACGCTATCACTTACTTTTTGATTTATTTCGAAACTATCGTTGTGAAAAGAGTTGGCGGAGCTAAAAAATTTCTTTCGGAGAAGAAGTGCAACACAAATTACGATGATTTATCGAATTGAAAAACAGTCTTTGAGTATGAAGATTGTATATTTTATTTTATTTCAAGCGAAACACGACAGCCACCCTTTCTGAATCGGTGCCCAATCACAACTACGAGAATTCTAGTTTTTGTCATTCATAATAGATAAGGCAATTGCAATCAAAACAATTTTGAGAATATTTCTAAAAATATACCCCAAAATATAGCAACTCAAGGAAACTTTTCCTTTTTATGACGGAAGGAATAAAAGGTAGAGCGGGCCAGAAATACCATAAACGATAGGAAAATCACCCAAATCTCGCAAATAATCTTCAAAACTATAGGGAAGCAAGACGACTATAGCGTTATAAACCGCTTGTCATAACTGGCCGATTTGTTTAAAATAAAATGCTACTACTAAATAACATTTCAACTCATACATTTCATTCAACTGTGCATTTCTTTCATAATTTGCCTCGTATTTCAACACTAACAAATTGAAAATAAACAGTAAAAAATCATTAACTTTTCAAGTTCAATTTTTATTTGTGTGAATCGACACATATAAGCTGATTTAATGACTTGAATACTTTTATGATTCGTATGATAAAAATGTAGAGAGAATAGCGGCAAAAAAGCCTATTCGTTAAATCGCGAACTTCGAATTCTGACCCGAGAGAGCAAAGGCTCCGCCCCACCTCTGGTATGACGACGTTCGCCCGCCCTCGCCCGGAGGTGCCTTCACGGCCCAGCGCGCCCGCCCTGCCCCTGGGCCTCGGCTGCGTCGCGTCGCGTCGCGTCGCGGGCGATAAGCGCCTCGGGGACCGCCCTCGGCGGCGCGACGTCCCGCCGGGACGCAGGCGAGGGACGCGCCACCACGCGCACGGGCCCAATCCCGCGCACCACAGCCCCTCGCCCGTGATCCCCTCTCGCCGTGATGTGCTTCCCAACGAATGCCGACCGCCGCCTTCACCCAGCGAAAAAAGGAAGAGAAAAGAAAACGTGTGTGATTGCCAGGCGCGTAAGTTGCGATTTACACAACTGTATAGATCTCGTCAAAGCTTTCTCCAGGAACGCATGGTGCGAATTAAGAGTTTCAAAATAGCTAGCGCAGGCAACGTCAATGCTTTGGTTACGCACCCCGAGCCCTCTCTACGAAAATTAAACTCCACTTCTCCCAGGATTTAAGATTGCTGGAGACGCCCATGTGCCCATGTTTCAGTGCAAGGTTTTTACAGATTGTACCCGTCCATTTTTCGAACCGTAAGTCACTTGTGCGTTTCAGAAGAAAAAACAAAAACAAAAACAGAAACAGATGCTCTATTGCGTCAAAAGCGTCCCTGAAATTTGATTTGCTTATTAAAATAGCCACGATTTCACAAAACAAGGATACGCGCAATCTACAGAGGAAATCGAACGTTAATACAATACAGGGCCCTAGGAGAAAGAAACGGCAATTCTCTCCACGAACAAATATCCTCAGAAACATGAGGTGGTTTGAATTTTGATATACACACACAATAGTAATAATTTTCGCTGCCAAACTAATTTGCTAAAAAACCAAAAAGCAGCTTATCAAAATAGATTTGGGATTGGCATGAGTCTCTGTCATTCTGTCTGTAGGAATGCGCCCTCAGGCATCGCACGTTTCTGCCGGCGCAGGGCGCTCGTCTACTCGCGTGGCCACCGGAGGAAGCCGGCGACAGGTTGTTGCGGCAGCGGCCGCCTCCGCTTCCTCTTCTCCTCCGCCTTCGCGCCACCTCCTCCTCATCCTCCACCGACTTCTCGTCTCCCTCCTCCCCCTCCGCAACCGCCTTCTCTCCTCTTCCGCCTTCGTTTTCACCTCCGCTTCGGCGTTCTCCTACATTTGCTACGCCACCTCTTCCTCTACCACCGCCTTCCTCTCTCCGTCCTCCGCATCCGTCACCACCGTCTCCTCGTCCACCTTGCTCGCCATCGCCCGCTAATTAAATTCAAGGCTGTTTTTCAGGGCGCGTAATTTTCGGGTGCGTCGGCGCGTTTGATCGGGTGGATGGGCGGGCGGCAGCTGTGGCGGTGAGAGCCGCCGGGGACCGGGCGCCACGCCCCCAAAACCGCGAGCCGCCAAACGAACCGGCGCGCGACGCGGCGTTGCCCTGCGGCGCGGCGCGACGCGACGCGAGGACCTCGCTCGCGATCCATCTCCATTAATCCGCACACCCCACGGGTCGGCCAGCTGGCGATACGAAGCGCGAAGCATAGAATGTGCCGAAAAAATGCAAAGCTCAATTGGTCGTGTTGTCAAAACGTTAGAAGCAGTGGAAATTCTTTTTCGCCGAAGTGAATTAATAACAGGCCCTCCAAGTAGGGGGGGATATCAGAATAAATGTTATAGACTTCCTACGGCAGATGTGTGTGTGTGTGGATGTGTGTGTGTGTGTGTGTGTGTGTGTGTGTGTGTGCGTGTGTGTGTTAGTCGAAGATGATCACTATCCGCCTATGAACATAGGATGAGAAAACTGTCGTACGAAAGTAACACATGTTATATCCCTGATTGGTATGCAACTGATCGGGCACTGATGTTCCGCTAAGATGTTTCGTGAACTAATAACGTAAGTGCAGCAGGGATTCCTTGTCGACAAGGGTAAATGTCATTAGTGTAAATTATTTCGCAAGATTTTCCACCAGATATTCATTGACAAAAAACCATCAACTTCGATCTACTATACCTTAGAAGTTCATAACATTTATTCTGATACATCGTGCATTACACGCAACATAAATTTTTTTTTAACGATTTCGATACAAAACTCCGTAAATATACCACTTCTTGATACGGAATTACCTTCCCCGGGATGTTTCAAAAAATATAAAACAAAAAATGCAATGTTTTGAAGATTATGCTAGGAAGATTGAGCATGACCATATGCATCCCGCAATATGAGCTGCATTGAGACCCCATTGTTTCCCCTAGATATTAATCTCGGTGTGCTTCTGGATACCCTACTGCATAGTAAGGATGATCAGTTTTGATAACAAATGTGCATAATCGCAAACTCAATGAACAAGTAAATAGAGTATTTCATATCTAGTGCAATTGAATTGCAATGGATTAAGTACTCTAGCATGTATATAAATGCTAATCATGATCAGAATGTTTAATACTTTTATAATTCATGTAATGCACGGTTCAGGCTTGGGTGATCAAACGTGGGTTCCAGTATAAAGCTATTTTTCTTCTTAAGACAATGATTTACAAAGTATGGAAATTTTGCTTGAGTTCATTTAATAATAATATCAGTTATCTATTTAATAAAATAAAGACGCCTTTGTGTTTAAAACAATTAGTAAAATAACTATATTAAATAAATAAGACACGATTTAACAAATTATAAAACTTTCAGTGCTGCGTGAACTTAATATTATTTGGAGCGGCTGTGGACATAAAGTAGCAATTGAAAATTCGAATCTCAAAAAGTAATCTATCCCTTTGCGCTGAATTTTAATGTTTGCAAAATATGCCAGTAAAAAGAAAATTTAAACTTCAAAGAATAACTTAAAAATCACAGGGTTCCGTTCCGCACTGATACACCTACAGTACATACACAACGGCCAATAAACGAATCTTTAAAAAATAGTCCCAAAATTGAATCGAAACTGAATGATTGTTGTAGTTTTGGGACGTCTGGGTATACATTAAGCACCCTTGTAGAACAGTTTTCTTACATCGGTCTGCGTGTACTGTATTCCTGTTATTGAAATAGGAACCTAATTTATATATTTCCGACAATCTGACAAAATTCACGTAAATATCGCACTTTCCTAAAGTTACTTCATACATTATTCTGAATCCATGAATACTCTGGAAGAAATATACCCCTCTTATTTTACATCGTTTCACGCAATCTCTCTCCATGACAAACACCGTTATTATACTTTTTCGTCGCCAGATAGCACAGCCTCTGCAAGCACCCGTACGACAAATACAGAGATAAAATACTGCACTTGCAGAGAATGACTAACGTAACTTCTCATTGCAACACAGCACTGCTACATTGTGAGCGAATTCTCAGACGCAACAGTTGTCCGAGGATTCAGAGAGTATTCTCCGTGCGACGCAACGTGCCGGAGGAGGGGCTTCGAAACACGGGGCATAAATTCGCGGCTTACGGCGGCTGCAACTGCAGTGGCAGGCGACTACATCGACTGCTGCGCGTGCAACCAGAGACGGCTCAGCCTCCCACAATCCCCTCCCGAGCGCAGCACTGTGCCTCCAAATGGGAAACCAACGGACAAAACTTTGTTTTCGCGATTAATAGTTCGAAAATGTCTGACGCAAATCTAATACACGAAAACTGAAGCAATGTTTCCCATCTAAAACAATCATATTTGCATTTTTTCACGCGGAAAAAACGAAATTTGGTAACAAATGTAGTATTTCAATCGACCCAGAAGTTCCTGATGATGCCAAAGTTATACCCTTAAATTAATTGAAGTTTTTAAGTATTTAAAAAAATATTAATTAACATGGCAAAGTAAATTGGGATTATTATTGGTTAATTGACAACATATCACTTACCGTCCTCACACAGTTTCTTCAAGGTTACAACTTAGTATTTGGTCAAAGGTAATTGCAGTATTGTTTGTAGAACTAAGGAAGTTAATGTCGAGAAAATTAGGATTAATGAGATAATGAATGTTTGCATATTCTCTCACGATCTGAATTCGGTTGGCAGCAGTGTGTTTGCGCGCTTTCAGAACTGGCTACAAATGAGAATATAAGCTAAAATAGCGCAGAGCTCGCAGTATTTAATTTCGTGTTTTTTAAAATGTTATTTGTTTTTACATACGCAAGTGAGTCTGTAAGTATTAAAGAGCACGTTTTAGCGCTTGAAATTTCACAAATTCAACACATGTATAGTTGCAAGCGAACATTGGGACTGAATTTAATAAAAAAAACATTTGCATTTGTGTGATATTACTCGGCAAATACAATTACTGTTTCAGCGATAATGGAAAGCAGTGCAGTGGCAACTATATTTTTGAGCAAAAGTTGATATCAAGAAACACAAGCTTCCGTTTAATACAAACTATTTGCATCAGCAAATGTGATATAAATTTTGTCCCTAATCTCTTATCGTGTACACCGAGAAGGAATTGACTCCTACCGCGGAAATGAATTATTTTAAAGTACTTACCGCGAAATAGGTAAATTCTCAACTAATATCTCAAACAGCTCAAGAAAACGTGTGCAGTTAGTGAAGCTACATTTACATCCAGAAGCAAAACAAGATGTCATCTCAGCTTTTGCCCAATGAATCAAGAGAAATGGACGAAAGACCTAATCGAGTCGGATCAGCTTGAAAGATGATCGAGAGGATTGAAATAGGATCGAGATGGAACCGGATTCTCTCCTGCCATTCTCTTTGTCTCTCTCTCCACTGTGGAGTTTATTCTCATGTAGCAACTGGAGGCGTGTCTTCGCAAACCTGTCAAACACGAGAGCTGTACTTACTCAACTCCTGTTCCTGGCATGTTCTTCACTGTACACATCTCACATTGGACGTGCTTTATTTCCATAAGAAGATGCATGTCTTTTACCCTGGCATTATCATACAATAAGACTCATAAGGACGAAATTGTGAGCCTACTAATAATGAGTAATATGAAGTGCAGCAGACATTGTTTACAGCGGTCAAATGTAGCCTATGTATGTACTACAGAAAACAGAGGAAACATGTCTGCAATGTTAGACTCAAACGACAAAAATCATGGGTCAATCATCAACCGCTATAAATACGAGGCAAAAGATAAAAGGCAAAGAGAACGCACGGTACTTGAGTAGGTTTATGTTTCCTTTTGGTTCAGAACTTACGAAAAAATCGGTTTCCACATATTTTCCATGAACTTTAGTAATTTAACAAAATTCACCAGTACACTGGAACGTACAAATTGTAAATGAGCAAATAAATGAACAAAAAATACATACATAACATCTGCGAGGAATGACAAGTGACGGCGTGTGACGATCAAGTAAAGGCATCACTCTTCAGCTCCCGTCTCTTGTCTGTGAACCATGTTTCAATGGAATTTAGCGGTATCGATAGTAACAAAACATTCAATGTCGGTAATTTATATTATCAAAAATCACGTATTATACTTTCAATAAAGAACTGTGGAAATACTTTATCTGAAATATAGAAAATAATGCAGTAAATTTTACTTATCATCCACAGAATTCTGGCGACATTTTTCATCGAACTCTTTAGTGGAAATTCACGTTTATTTTTCATTATGTACTTAACGCTGTATATCATGTACTTAAATTTTACAAAAATGAAAAGCAATAAGAAGCTATATTCACTACACTATCTGAGCACAACAGCAAAATCAGATAAGTGCTCAAAGGGAACGAAACGATTTTTTGTTCTGATGATTACAGCAATTGACGGCGATAGGATCCCTCCTCGGCCCACTCCTGGGTCAAGTGTAGCCCAGACTGCCTTCCACTGCCCCACGCCCGTTTATTTCTTTCCGTTGCTTACATCGTTGCAAGGTATAGCAAGGATCGCATCGACGCAAAGTATCAGATGCATTGCGGGTTGCCCATTGTGTTGTTTTTGTCAGTCTCCTTTTGGTGCGAAAAGTGCATTAACCCAAAAGTAATATTATCAGATTTTATGTAAGTAATATGTGTGTGTCCAGTGTGTTTAGAATTTTTCAGATTTTCTAAAGTTACGCAGGACCGTGTAATATGTACACTTACATTCATAATATATCACAAAACGCCTCTTCGTAACCATATTTCCCGCTTCGCTCCCACCACACCACTTGCGATGTACTTCACAGTTGCGCCCTCCCCTACCACGTCCCGCGTCCTGACGAGTTCCGCACTGCCACTACCATCACCGCCTTCTCTGCTACTGCCACTGTCACCGACACCACCACCACCACCACCACCACCACCACCACCACCACCACCACCACCACCATTGGCACCGCCACAGTTACAATCACAGGCACGTTCCTCTTCACCTCAAACTCCCCGCCTACTTAGATACTGCCACGGCCACTGCAACCGACACCACAACCACCATCACCGTCACCGTCACAGCAACCGTCACCGCCAAAGTTACAATCACAACCACCTCCTCCCACAGCGTGCCCTCGGAAGGCGGGGCGCGTGTGTTCCCGCGTGGCCGCTGGAAGTCGCCGCGAAGTTATTAGCGGCGGCGGCGGTGGCCGCGTCCACGAGCAGTCGTCACGCGCGGCGAGTGACAAGCGAGCATCTCGGCGCGGTGCGGCGTGGCGCTCCCCCGTGAAGAGCGGCGCACCGAGTGCCAGTGACGTCACAACTAACGAGAAAGGAGATGAGGCAGCAGCTACCTGCGCCCCGGGGCTCCGGAGCAGGGGCGGCCAAACTCCCCTCGCTCCCGGCATCTCAGACGCTTTTTGCTTGGAACTGCTTGCCGGCAGCTCATTGCTCCTGTTGCAAGCTCTTGAAGCGAATGCTTCTTTATAAAATACACACTATCCTCTCTCTGTTACTTTCATGAAATATTTTCTCCTACCTTTTACTTTTCCCCTGCTACTGTATACCACGTGGAGAGAAAACGTATTGCAATCTGGCGAAACATTTTTCAGTCGACGTGTCTGTAGCAAAATACTTCTCCACGGGTACCTGCGACGAATAAGTCCTTTTTAGCACGAAGTCTGTATAAATATTTGGATGTGTATCATGAATATCTCGGGCAGGTTTACAAGCTTCTGGGCTGTATGTACACTAGTCAGGAATAAGGTAGGTTAGTGCAGCTTCGAAGTTGATTGAGATTGGTGCAGGTGGTAGCGATGCGACATCGACATCGATGTTCAACATTCGTCGACAAAACATCGATGTTCAAAATTAAAACGTCAATGTTAATAAGTACATAGATCAAAAACCATTGATGTTTTCAAACATCGATGTATCAAGTCTGGTTTAGTAAACTCAAACATTAAATTCATGCGCGACAAAAGTTAATTTGACGCTGCTGTTTATATTAATTTATAATTAAATTTTAACTAAAAAGTTATAAAACGCCTAAATACTGTATAGTTACTAAATACTATATAGTTATTAAATACTATATAATTATAAAATGTCCTAAATACGCACGTCTCGAGCGTTTTGGCGAAAAATGTCACTACGGTGAACCTGCAGCATCCCTATTCTCCAGATGTGGCTCCCGCCGACTTTCCCCATTATCTCATATTGAAATTCACCTTGAAAGGACGCCAATTTGACTCTTTCGGCGACAGCGAGAGGCATCGTACACCGGACCTTACGACGATTCCGAAAGCAGCGTTTCAGAGGGCATTTGAAAGCTGGAAGAAACGCTGGGAGCGATGTGCAGCCAGTCAAGGGATGTACTTCCAAGGTGATAAACACGACCGAAAGGCACACTTCAATATGTGCGTGTTATTTGAACTGTCCGGTCTTTTTTCGAACACACCGAATATGCTGCTTAATTTCAATTTTACTTCACAGCATCCTCATAGTTTCTTATCAAGAAGAACTGTACCAATTTTATAAGATAAAAAAGATGGCGTTTCAACTTCTTGTTCTTCCAATAACGCTGAATAGAAACAGGAATAGCAAGAATTAGCTTAACATACTACGGTGATTTAACATGTCACGTGTCTTGGGGATTCTAGATAAGAATATATTATTACCACAGTGTTTAAGGAAAATATACGTATCTCCTAGAGTTTGAAAGAGAATGTTTGTCTCACAAATCGGTAACATCACATTAAGTGGATATCTACAATGGAGGTTCCAGGCAACCTGTTCGGTTTTCCTTGGTAACGAGTCAGTTTGACTGTTCTAATTTAAATTGAAGATAATGGAGTAGGTGGTTGTCAACAGGTCATTAGATGGAAAGGAAACCATGTTTTAGAGGGGGTAAATAGTCGCTATTTCTCAACGGGAAAAGAGATCAAGCGGAACATTCCTAAACGCTCGCCGATCATTTTTCATTAGAGAAACACACATTAAACGATGCCTCTCACGAAACAAAATCCGCGCGAAGGCCAGCCGCTGGCCCGTCACGTGGGAGATCACGACTGCGCCCCTCATTCCCGGCCCACGCCTTGTACACAAGCGTGATAATCACAACAGCGCACAGGGAGATATGCAATTTCTACGAAAGTATGATTTTGGAAGCGAATTAAAGAAAAATTATCGATACCCAAAATAACAGAATTTAAATGAGTATCTACGCTTTTATGATATAATGATGTTGAAGCAAATTAATATGGTAATGAACTCGGAAATAAAGATTGAAAGAATATGGGGGCAGCATTCAACGAAAGTATCGATACAGGAATCGATTCATAATAAAAACTTCCCCAAAAGAATTGTCTGAGTACTTTCATGATAAACTTTCTGCTTTGAAAATAACTCTCTTGTAACATAAAAACTATTATTCGTTCTTTATCTTTCTGTAATCATTAGAATAAAAACAAGCCCCAATTAGCAGTGGCAAAACATGCTGATGCATGACGTGTATAATTAATCAATATCTTTTGGGATAAATTAAACATATTTTGAAAACTTCATTTTAAAAGTGTTCTTTGATTCAACTCTACGCTAGATATCCATTCCAACACGAATCGCGAGGTAGGAAATCTATACCACAGGTATTCAAAGGAAAGAAATGATTCCGGTACGGCAACGTCCCGATGAGGCAGCGCTACAGCCACGCGGTCCTGCCATCACGCAGAGGAATCACGACTTCGGGTAACTTACAGCGTTAATTGCTGATTAGCACTTCCCGCGCAAACAAATAGCGCCTGAAATATCGGGGCTGGGCGGGGCGGGGCGGTCGTTGGTCGGCACGTCGTTAAAGTGGGCGGGGCTACCTCCGGGCCGCCGCCGCGGAATGAGGCGCGTGGTGAGCGTGGGACGGGGGCGGGGCGGGGGGCGGCGAAGGGCGCGTCGGAGAGAGACAGCGCCCGGCGCGCCGGCAAAACGATTTTTGGGCAAGTGCCCAATTTTAGTTTGACACAGATTCGTGGAAATCATCGAGCAAGTTTCAATTTTACAATTCTAAAGATGCAATATTAGAGTATCTCTTATACAGTGTGATTCAAAATTGCCTTCAGTGAATGTAGACGGAATCAAAATAGGAAATGTCACGAGTGATATCCTGTTTTACGGTATCGTAAGCGTTATTCTGACAGCGAAAAACAAGCGATAAAACAATTACGATCTCAAAAATTATGAAGCTAGAATGTATGGCTCCATCGATGACATACGTTGAAAACGTTTTGTTTCGTAACACAAAAATATCTTTCTCAAAATAAGAGTTATTTCGGTTTATTTGACACCATTCAGTCAGTGTAGAGTTATAACAATATCAGATCTTGTATTTTACGTAACGGGCAACCACATAAATAAAGATGAAACGATTACTGTATGGTTCTCTATTGTGTTTTAAAGTCTGAAATGCTAATTGCAATTACAAAAAAACTAGCGGAACAACACTTCCAATATTTTTTAAAATTTAAACGTCGTCGTTGCAATAAACGTAATACGTATTTTCCTAATCTCATCTGCTGGGATGATAATGTGAAAATTGAAAATCATGTAGCGTAATGTGACGATCATACGATAATATGGAAATGAAAGGGGCGGCCGTGCCCTTGGCAAATTCCATCGGTGCGCCAGCGTTCTGCCACTGTGACCTCTTCGCTGCAGGGCCTGGCTTTTACTAATATTTACCATATTTATACACCAAGTATTCCTCTGGCCGAGATACTATCTCCCGTTGTTTGTGGTCTACCGATTATCTCGCGCTGTCGTGTTCAGCTCCTGATTTACAGCGCCTCTGCGGCTGCGGGGGACGACAGCGGATGGCCGCAGGGGTGGAAAGACACTCGGGGCACAAGCCCTTCGTACTTCATTTCGCTTCGCTTCGCTTCCATGCACATCGCCCCTCCATACTTTTATTATTCGAGCGAAAAATTCCTTAAGGAATGCGCCGTGACAGGTGTGATCCTTTTAATCGTTAAATGTTGCACAATGTGTAAAAACATGTATGTTGTACACTCATATTCTTTCAGCCTTGAAACCCCGTAACAAGCTAACATTAAAATTCACGTAACTAGAGAGAAAAAGGTACCTAATGAAAATTTGAATGGAGTAAGGCCCCTAAACCACCTGTTGCTTTCTCTACAAGCACTTATCGGGGAAGATGAGTTTTCGTAACAAAACGTGGCAAAATGTTACTTGGGAGTAAATTACTTTCATTCGATCACAGCTAGAGATAATTACAACAATAACATCTTTAATATGGTCACATCCTCTTAACTAATTCATTTAACAAAATTACAAAAAATGTAATAGTTATATGGGAAAGTTATCTGGCGCTTCAATACTTACCAGCAACATATTATATCATTTCATTAATACACACATGTAGATCAATACAAGTTCTGCAGATGATAAATTTAATAGATAATTGAAATTTGTAAAGAAACTTCACTAATTGATCTTAAACTAGCTCTGAAACTATGTTAATTGGCTTTAACTTTTCAAGCACACCAGACACAAATCCTCGTAAAATGCGATTTAATATTCTCAACGGTATCAAATCTGTGAACTCGCATATTTTTCCTAGAATCCTTTTGTGACCGCCAAGGTACCTTTCTTTATTGAAAAATGAGGGTTTTCTGACTATGAATAATGAAAATCATCATCGGTGTACAACAAATCATTTATTACAATCAAACTTAGATTTCAACGTGGTTTCTTCCGTACTAAAGAATTTTATGGCTTGTTTACAATACCTCATAGAAGAAAGAAGTCATCTGCTTCTTTGTTCTACCATACTGTCTAGCACTAGTTGAAAATTATAATGAATAGCGCTGCCACGAATACTCTCATGGACACTCTGAACAGGGGTATCGCATTCCACGCTAAGAGCTGAAAAAACATATCATTTCCACTTTTTCAATGCAAGCGAATATTCAAAGAACCGATGCTTTGTTCATTTGAGGGTACACCGAACGTTGTATGGTCTACCGCAATATCCTTCACCTTTGCCATTGCTTCCGTCAATTAACACTTCCCTTTGCTTCAATTAATGCTGCTGTCTTCCCTTACTCTTTCACCCCCTCCTCCCCTCACATATCGCTTAATTTAACGCTCCTTCTCCGGCCCCGCCTTCTCCTCCTCCTCCTCCTCTACATCCTCGTTTGTGGCTCCTCCTCCGCCACGCGCCTTCCCCGCGTTGACAGTCACCTTCGTCTCCTCCTCTTCCTACGTTTTCGCCTCGCTCTCCTCCTACGGAGGTTCGTGGCAGAGAGTATGGATACCTCCTTAGTCTATGTTCGTGGCATAATAACTAGCGCGCCCCTTGAGCGCACGTTCCATCTGCAGACTATGCATGTGAAATACACGGCGGACAAACCGAGCTCTGCGCTGGTCTTCTCGGAGTTCATCCCTTTCCCCTCCCTCATCTAATCCGCCGCCTCTAATTCGTTTCACCTCCGCCTTCGGCTCATCTCCTCCTCCTCCTCCACCTGATCGATTTTCGCCTCCTCCTTCGCCTGTGTCTCGTCCGTCTCCCCTTGTCAACCGCCTTCGCCTCATCCTCCGGCTTTGTCTCCTCCCCCCGCCCCCGCATCCGTCTTCGCCTCCGCCTGCGCCCACGCGCGCGCGCGTCGCCCGGCCCCGCCGCTCGCCCGGCCACCCCTGCGAGCGGGACCCGCCCGGCCAGTCTCCGTCCTTGTCGCTTCGTACTTCATCCGAACGATTGATCACCATGTATTATTCATGAGGCGGAGAGCGGCCGGGTGGCGGTGCTGTGGCTGGCTGCGAGGTTGCGGCTCCGAGCGCGCGTCCGCGGGACACAGTGGGCAGCGATTCCTCGCACGGGGCAAAACACGAATACTTGGCGCCGTCGCCATCGTCGGAACAAACGAAATTGCGGTCGTACTCAAATTCACTGCTGCGTCGACCATACCTCATACTCTAGCAAATTGAGAAGACGAAGAAATATGGATATTCATTTTGCCCTTTAATTCTATTCATACCATTTTCTACCACTTTTGAGTTTTGAAAGAGTTCAGGTTTCTGTCTGTTTTACAGTGGATGGCCAAATTATTACTGTCAAGAGGTTTTTTGAGACAATGTTTGATTCTAAATGGACGACTGAATGACGATTTTACAAAAAGTGGTTGGTAATTGAGTTTACTCATTTTTAGTGCATATAGGGAAGGAATAAAATACAAATGATTGTTTAGTACCTTAATATATTATTTACAAAGTTGGAATATTTTGGGTATTCTCCCTTGGGATTCTTGACAGACTATATTTGCTACATATTTTACTGCCTTTTCTGATGTCGAAGTTTCACAAGTCCTGTTGATTTTTCGATAAGCTCTTTCTTGATTGTAATAATTGTATTCTTGGAAATTTCTTTTTTAAATTCCTCCCTCATATCCTCTACTGGATTTCAGTTCGATTTTACAAAAAAAGTATTGAGAAAATGTTCCTTTTGAAGCTCTGTGACACTGCACTGAGTCGTGCATGAACAAAATCATTGTTCGGGAACCGTTCTTTCAGGTGAGGGAGGAGCGTTTCCTGTAACACCTTAATGTATTAGTTCTGACGCATGGTTCCTGGCAAAAAGTAGAACCTTCCAGTGCCCTGGCGGCTTATAACAGCTCAAATCACACTGCAAAAACTTCTTCATAAAATTCACTTTACTCGTTTTACTCCTTCCACTATGGTGGCATTTTCATTACATTACAGTGCGTCGAACAGACTGCGTCTTTCTTGTCTTTTAAGTTCTGGATTGACACTTATCTGAGAAGCAAACCTAGAAAACAAAACTTTTAAACGTTCTTGTTCACGTTTACGGGGATTCTTAATAACATTGTAAACCTTGTCTTCTTCAGACCTATTATGTGAGTTCTCATGTGAGTTTGGGTTCTCTTATTGGTCGTTTGAAGATCCATTTCTACGAACTTACTTCTCAGAGTTAGCTTTGATAAATGCACTCCAGCTTCATCAAAAGTAAATTACCATAAAAACCATAGAACACAAATGTACAACCTAATTCAATCAACAACTGCGCGTCTTCTAAATATACTTAAACATTATCACTTAATAGTTTAAACGGCATGTTGGACACGGCTGCGAACGTGAATAAAATTACAAAATACATAAATTGAAAATAATCATTATTAGTGAAAACACCGCATAAATTAAATTGTAAAGTTACAAAAAAAACGATAATTTATTTTTCAGTTTAATTTTTTCCTGAATTAAACACTGAAACACTTTTGTTAATAATTTAACCTGAAGAATTTTGTGGAGATGTTGATATGCGATAAGCGAATGAGAAGCATCATCTTCTCAAAAACTATAAATTTCTGCAGAGCAATGGAAACTCAGTGAAAATTGTTGGAAAATGATAGTTTATACATACAAAATAAATAATATGCGCAGGTATCAAAAGTTAAAATAACGTCCCAAAATAAGTGTGTAATCAACAATCTGTTAAAAATGTTTGTTACAATTAGAGCACAAACAAAATCGCTAACTGCCCACTTCAAAAATTCGCTCCTTCCGGCTCTACTTCGTCTCTAAAATGTTACAAGCGGCTGCTAGTAAACGTGCATCGTCCCACCCGCCCGCTCGCGTCGCGCGATTCCCAACTCGGCTGCACCCACCGGCCAGAGCCAGCCCCCGCGCCCAGGTCTGCCAACCTCGCGGAGGCCGTGCGAGTAACGGTGCGCTGTCTGACATGCTAAAGAGGAGGTTGGCGCGGCTGCGGCTCCTTTGAGCCGCGGAATTGGTTCGCGGATGCCCTGCAACGGGCGGTGGGCGCGTTGCCCGCTCGTTCAGCAGCTCACCGCACAGCGCCAGGCGAACAACGGACGCCGATACAAATAAGAGGTTCCGTTCACATCGCAACGTCTCGATATGCACAAAAATCTATGGTCCAGAGAAATATCGTTTATTAGGTTGTTATTCATCAATACCAGTGTAATCCACATTAGAAGATAAAATGTACGTTTTTCTTGATAAGTAAATGTCAAAAAATATTTCCATCCAAAGAACACGGCATTAAAATACTTATTACCACTTTTCAATTTTGTGATTGGTATTAGTACGAATAGTTCATCTTGTGGGAAACAAGAATAAAAATAGTTACATTATTCTAAGGTACATAAACACACAACTAAAAAACCTAATATTTTCTGTCAGGTTGTTTTCGTCTCCTGACAGCCCTTTGTCGCCTGGGCTTCAGCAGAGCGCTGCAACAGGCGGAAGGAGCTGTAAAGAGGTGACGTCGGTGAGATTGTGGGCGGGGGGACTAGAGCAAGGACAAGGGTCGAAACAAGTGTGGCGACGAGGGGAGGGGGCAGGAACGAGGGGAAGGGTGATGGCGTGTGGACGGGGAGGGGGGAGCGAGGCGAAAGTTGGGGCGGGTCGTGAGCACATCGTCCTACCACCGCGCCGCGCCGTGCCGCGTTGCCTTCCGTTTCCATACAATGCGGTCGAGATAACTCGGTCGCGCGCCCCACCCGCCCCACCCCGACTGTTTATTTTCTCGCGCCGCCGCCGAGGGCAGGAGGCCGGGCCCCGCGCCGCCGCGACCGCACGAAGCCACGCGGCTGCAGCGACTCCCATGGGCCCTGCTGCTAGGGATGCCACATCCTCAATACCACATCCACGTTGAAAATTAAAACATTCATGACAATAATTAGGGGGCGGATTGTAATGAAATATCATTTTTTCTTTTCACTTTAGAAAAATTCCATGTACTATAGAAATTCATTTCATGTTATGACAAAAGGAAATGACGCATTTTATGTCATTTTTTGCATTTTTCGTCGATTTCGCCTAATAAGTCGTTTTTTACCCTTTTTAATGCATTTTTGTTAATGTTTTTCACAGAATTCCTGAGAAGCCTATTCGATTTGTTCGCATAGAAATTGTAGTGTCAACCGTTGTACGTAATCTAAGGTTCCTGCGGCACCTATCAGCGCCATTGCAGGTTTAGTTGATTTCGAGATAAATAGACAAAGATTTCCTGATAAAGAACAGTCCACTTTGAACTAGAACCAAAAGTATGAAAGCTGAGTTCATTTGAACGAATAGAAGAAGCCTCGATTACATCAGTAACGTATCCAACAGCTTGCGCTGCTCATCCGAACTGGTTTTCATAACATTTTTACGTCATTTTTCTTTGCTTTTCGAACGTTTTAATACATTTTAAGGACATTTTATTGATAATTTTTGGCGATGTTTTAGGTCATCAAAATCCGCCCCCTAATAATAATAATACATCGCCCAAAAACAGCGATTTTTCAAAAAATGGTTGTGTAACGTCTTAATATTTACGTTCGCGCACGGGAGAATTTAATTTGATAGTGGTCGAGTTTATTAATCTATAATTACGACTTTAGTGACAAAACAAACTAAAAACAATAAGAACAATTAACAAAAGAGTCCGAAATTCTGAGTGCTGAAGGCCATCGCAAGGGATCAGAGCTTCCTGAGTTCGTCGTAGAAGGATGCGGGAAGGCCTACGTCTGCTGCAAATACCGCATCGACTGTCTCTCGGCGTGCGAAAGGAAGGAAAGGCGAAAGAAATACCAGGGCATCTGGGTTATCTCTCTCTCTCAAGAGAAAACTCTCTTCTCCATGAAGGGAGTATTAGCAGGGTTAGCTTTGTTCCAACATATCAACTTGATATGATTTTCGTCAAGAAACAGTAAAAAAGAATGTGATTTGGTATCATAAATTATTATTTCATATTTTAACTTTTACAAAATTGAGAGAACGGAAATTAAAATCACAAAGAAAACTTCGACGTTAAAACACCGGCATTAATAAATTGATGTTTTCAAAACATGGACATCGATGTCGCATCCTTAGCTGGTGCTAAGAAGCCCAAAAAGATCACGAATACAATAAATTATTGTATTCATTTAGAATCTAGTTCAACAACAAGGTCCAAGCTCAGTTTCAACTGTCTCCATATTGAACTAGGTAAGTAATGCGCTGTATTATGCTGAAACACATGGAACTTCTATTATCGTTCATTGTTCTTCAAAATCTCAGTGATTAAATTCTCTCCCCTGTTCTTAAATATTTAATGACGTAATATTCTTAGATATAATTGAGAATAAACTTTCGTAAGGAAATGATACTTAAACACCAGAAGTATATTTTATCAATGCTATTTTCCTCGGTGAAGCAAACTACTAACAACGTAGACATGATTTTTATACTCAGTTAAAATTCAGCAGAGAGTCTTCACACAACTTGGAAACAAACGGTGCAAGTGTCTCTGTGTATTTTAATAATTATGATGTTTAGAATACGATAAGTACAGTATATTTCTCAATGACACTACATTTAACGAGTTAGTGTTTGAAAGGATTCGGAAAGAATTACTGATTTCAGAGTACGAAGAATTACTGACTTCAGTTCTATCTAAACGTGATCCAAATAGTGAGAAAACTAAGGTGTCGAAATCGAATCATAGAACTCTCCAGAAGAACACAAAAGGAGAAATCGAAAAATGATATTCTTATATCGCAAAGGAACTACAACCAAACTGTCAGTGACTTGGACCAACACTCGTTTCTTCTGAAATTAATGGTGGCGGCTTATCGGTAAAGGCACGAAAAGGAGAACATCGATGAGGTCCCGATGCTACGATGCACTTCATGTTTTTCTGCGTTAGTTCGTACCTCCCCCTCACACATGCATTACAGTGAGAATTTATTGCTCTAACAGACATATGCCCATTAATTCTCTCAAGAAACGAGGCTCTACAAAATAGACGCCAAGTTCCTGAATACGTCATTCAACTATCATATAAAACGAGTCGACTAATAAATAAGAGATATAAAAAGAAATATACTTAAAGTTAGTTACTACATTTTTAATATAAATGGTTCATCAATGGTACAATAACGCAAATTATCAAATACTACCTAATGACTACCCAAATCATCAATATTCCATTTTCAAACCTGCTGATACAAATGACAGAAACGGTTCACCTCTAATTACATTTTGAAAAACGAGTTCCAAAGCGTTCCAAAGCATCAGTACTCAACCTTGGGTAAGCTTATTCCTATTATATTGGAAAAAATCAATATTGCCATTACTGTAAGTAGTAAATCAGATGTTATGAACGTAATTCATACTCATTCACTGGGGCAAATATCATACTTTTTCTCGAGGAAAACTACTCCAAATAATTCCCTTTTAGCTTATAGTCCTTGGATTCGCTTGCTTAGCGCTCGTTCTTGAAGAATGCATTCCATCGGGGCAATCGATACAGAAGCCTCTCCGGGTGTTCGGCGGCGAGATCAAAGCCATCCGCCTCGCCCCTCCCTGCCTGCGGCCCAATCCTCCCCTCCCCACGCAGCACAGCGGCTGCCGAGCGCTTGGCCTAACAAGCAGCGGCGGAGGTGCTGGAGGGGCAAGGAGGGGAGAGGAAGAATGGGACGCAGGCGAAGGCGACGTGAGGTGGAGAGACTGAGCAGAATGGGCGGGGATGTGGGGTGGGAAGATGAGTCGGAGCGGAAAGAAAGGCAGCCAAAGCGGGGCCGGTAGACAACAGTGGGAATTGGAAATGATATGAGGATCGAAAAAAAGCAGGGCGAGGCGCGGGAGGGGCGTGGCGGTGGGGCGGGGCGGGAGAGGAGGGGCGTGGTGGTGGGGCGGGGCGGGACAGGAGGGGCCTGGTGTGGCGATGCGGGAGGGGAGGGGCATGGTGGGGAGGACACGGCGGGCGTGGGGACCGAGCGTGGTGGACGGGAGGGGAAGCCAGAGGAGGGGAAGAGAGGGGCGAACGACCTACGATGTGCAGGAATGCTGCCCCGCGCGGGGACAAGCCATTGCGAGTCCTGGTGATGACTGAATTGAAGTGGGCAGGCCAGTGACAGGGCGCCTCAGCCAATGCTCTGAGAGACAAGGGCGTCAGCTAGACTGCGCGCGGGAATGGGTAGGTTGGAGCAGGTGGCAAAACGCTGTTGCGTCGTGGATACTGAACTACTAAAATTAGAGACGAAGAAGCGATAGAAGGAGCTGTTCGCAATGATAGATACATAACGAGTAGATGTATTTGGAATAGAGAACATAGCTTGCGGGGTGGGGGGACAAGAGACAGGGGGCAGATGGTGAACAATGAACGGCGTTCGGTAGATGGCGGTTCAGTGATTGATTGATTGATTAGTGATTTCGGGCGTCTCAACAACTAAGGTAATTAGCCCCGTAAGTGTGGAGCATGCTTTTACCGCGGGCGGTGGCGGTGATCTCCCGCTGAATGACGACATCCGCCGCTGACCAACCGTCGTCTTGCGGGTTTTACCTCAACCAGGTATCTCCCACCCGCGACGCACCGCCGCAGCCGTGACAAGCTCTAAGCTCCCGATCGGTCTCCCGGCAAGAGTGGTACTGTAATGTATGTTAGTGTAAGTAAGGGGTGAGGACAGGACAAGGAAGAGCAAAGAAAGATCACGCGTTGTCCGATTCCATCTGCTCCGGCATTCGCCTGGTGCAGATGGGGGGCGGGGGGCGGATGGCCGAACCCGGGTGGTGGGCAGAGGAGGGTGCAGCGGCGTGGTCCACGGAATATCACGGAGGGCATAATCGTGATCGAGGTCCTCGTTGTCCAGTGTCCGAGGCCACAGGCGGAGGGCCGGTCGACAACGCACGCGGCGGCTTTGCATTTGCACACAATCCCCAGATCGGAATCGCCCCGCGGACGAGGAAGATCGAGCACCGGGACCGCGATAAAGGAAAATGGGAGAGCGTGACAGCGACGCACGATACAAGAAAGGAGATCTGTAGTGGCGCGAGAAGGAGATCACGTAAATGGTGGAGAAACTGTCAGAGACCGAGACACAATGGAGAAGGGAGAAACATTACAGACGGGCAACGATCAAGTGAATTGTTTCGAGACACAAAGAGACGCTGACACCGAATTACCGAGTTCTGAAGATAAATAAACAAAATGGAGGATGTTATGTGGGAAAATGTACGGGAGAAGCCGGAAAGACGAAATGACTTGATGTATATAAGAAATGCAAAGCAGTCATTCAAAAATCTCTTACACAAGTAGGATAAGGGCATTCCCTCAAGGGTAACAAAAGCAATCAAAAGGGGAGGGGAAGAAACAATTCCCACATTATAATTACCATGTTATTAACATGGTAGTATATAATTAAGATTATTAAAAATGTATCAAGTAAATTACAGAAACTATTAAAACGTTCATAACATTTCACTCAATTTTTGATAAAATTGCCTTTTTATATAATTGAAGAAGGGAGTAACGCTTGGAAGGTACGGTAGCAACTCTTGTCAAGGGAGCTTATGCAAATTGTTACAGGGAGGTTTTAAAAGGTCAAACTTGGCGAACGCATTTTTGAATGGCCCCGGAGATGGGCAGAGCAACCGGAGGCGGCGCGAGCGGTCGCGGGCGGCCCCGGAGCGGAGCGGCGGACAGCGGGGTGGGGCGGGGAGGTAGAAGAGGAGGACCGGTGGTCAGCCCTGCGCGGTCGCCCGTTACGTAAGGCGGCTCCTTTCATCCTCCCCAACTGCCGACGCCGAGCGGCGCGGCGCGGCGCGGCGCGCGGGGCTATCAGATGCCCCACTTCGCCGTCCAGCCGCCCGCCCGCCCGCCCGCCCACCCACCCACCCACCGGCCCTGGGGCGCCGCGCGTATTTGGGCATCATATTGGAATAAGCAGCCCCGCTCCGCTCCGCTCGGCTCCGGCCGGTTCGAACACGGTCTCCGGCCCGGAGACTCCGGGTGCGCGGTTTCCTGTGGGGGCGAAGGCGGCGGCACCCGCACGTGACGTCACTTGGGTCGCGCACATGTCAGGGCCTAGGCGACGCATTGCGTTCGCAAAATTTGGCTTTTCTGGCCTCCTCCACCCACCTCCATTATAATAACTCGCAACTCGAACAAAAGCACCTTCTACAAAACACGTGCCCTTTCGATTAACTGCACTTCATCAGTAAAATAGAAGAACAACTTAAAATGAGTGAGAATGTTCATTTTTCACCAACCTAGTCTCCCTAGTTTTGTTAGATGGAAGAATGATCTCTCACAACAATGGGAACCGTTTTGAGGGTGAGGCTCTGACGCGAAAGAAAGAAGATATTGTGTATGTCAACAGCGTTGAGAAAACCTACTGTGCATGCGTAAACATTTTAAATGGCAGCTATACCCCCACCATCACAATTGGGTGCTGAGGGGAGACGGCTGTTCTATCAATGAACGAGGGGTCGCCATGTGTCCGGGATCGGTTACAGTTGATGCTCTTCGAATACAATAATAGTATACAGTGTGCCTGCCAATAGCATGCCCTCAGTAGTCCATGGAAGTGGAGAGATTACAACTTTTATAAAGCCTGCAGAGAGTAATCGTTCCGCAACAATTCAAGAAACAAGCACCGTTCTCAATTTCATTTTTTACGAGCTGCATTTTTACTTTTTTTCTTTTTAGACAGGAGACACGGGTTTATTTCTTCAAATAAGAACGTCAACAAAACCGAATCAGAATTCCCACGATACGTAGTGCCTCGGGGGACTTGCAACTAGTCGCTACATCCCGGATCTTCGTAGTTTGTTCGAGATTTCCTTAATCAATGGAGGATGGGCCGTATTAGCCCTTATTTCCGGTCTATGAAAGAGAAGTGAACGGGAGCGGTCGGTGCTTCGTGTTATATAGGATACTTCTCCGACACTCGCATGTAATTGATCCGAGGAAACCACGGAGAACAAGCCGGCCTACAGGAATCTCGTCCGGGAGAGATCGGCTTCGGCAAAGCCGAAAATCCCGTCACGTCCGTTTTGCAACCCAGGACCTCCAGCTCTACGAAGATTCAGAAGCGGACTCTCATACTCTTCTGCTACACGCGCTATCGCAATCAATAGGTATTCTAACAACAGACGATGGGCAAATGGTCGCATGGATTGCACAAAATGCCATCAGACACGTGTCAAAAATGGGTGATTGAGACGGACAAAACAGTTTTGAGATTGAAGACGGAGAGTGAGTAAAGCCAATGCAGCAGAATTTCGCTAATGCAAGTCAAAACCGGTAAAAAATAAAATTCAAAACAGCAAAATGTATATTTTGATATTATAATTACAATAAAATTGAAAGGCCCTTTTTCCAACTCTTTCGAAATTTGCCTATTGCCAAGTATAATGACTCTAATAATAGAAAATTTGCTCCGGTTACATCCTCTTGCTTTAGCAAGTGGAACACCGTGTTCTAATATTCAGTGAAGGAGTAGGTTTTTCATAACTGATTTGCGTGAAGTTTCAGCACCACAACTGAAATCACAAAGACCAATAGTATATTCTATTTCTGAAATTCTTCGTTCACTTCAAAATAATTAAGTAATAAGAATTTCTGCGAAAAGAATGTAATACATAGTTCATCAGAATTATCTGCTTACAAGCAATAACTTTTACATTATTTTTATATATAATCAAACATATTTTCGTGCGTGTATTCTCCTCATTCTACTCTATATGAGCCGAAAACTTATTAAAATGTAACGTAGAAGCATATGACATTGTACACGATAAATTGATACAAACGTGATGATGACGATGATGAAGTTCTACATCTTGTTTCAGAACCAATCTATGTAGTGGAAGTTATTGTTGTTATGCCACGTTCCAACAATGCATTTCGGCAGTTCATTAAATAACATATGCGCAAATGAATGTTTGAAAATTAATTCGTTTTCCCGATTTATTTCATTCATTATTCTTGTGACATTAGTAAGTCGCAAGCATTATACGACAGCACTAACGAAAGAAAAGTTTATTCATATAAAAAGGTCCCATCGGCAACGTTTTAGCGACCTTCACACCCACTCACTAACAACAGCACCTGCGCAATGGCAACCAAACAAAAAGCAGAAACTAAACGTGGAGTTACATGTATGAGATGAGCCTATTATCCAAACAAATGTGCCATGTTGTCACATCAGCGACATTGCCATGCCAAACATATCCAGCTGATAATCATGGAGAATCAATTTCCAGGGGTTGTAGTTTCATTGCGCAAGAGTACGTAAAATTTATGTGCGGATACAGCCGACGCAAACGTGTTTATGCAAATAGTGGGCCCATATAGCTGTCCATGCAAATATGGATATCTCGGCGTACTCATGGATTTCTGCATGCGCTTACATAACTCACGCGCAGTACAGGCGATTTGTGAAAGCGGGTCTGGAGATTCTGTTGACAGCTACATTCACACGGAAAACTGTAAAAGCGCAGAGGACCATTAACTCCAGCTAACATTAAGAAGGCTCGGGCAGTGGGGTGACTATGTTTAAAAAATGACAAATTGCTAGTGCGGTTAGCTCGCAGAAGCATTTATTCTGAAATGCGTATATTTGCTGCTCTGCGGCTTAAAGCGGATTTTGTGACTAATCTTTTGTGATATAATACAAAATGTCTGAGAGCTGTTGGTCAAAAGGATGTATTACACCGTAGTGAGGAACTCTCGTCAGTCAGTTACTACTCTCAAATAAACTAATACCTCTGCTCAAAGACAGAAGGCAGATGACATTTCAAAACGATGCCATCAAAGTGTTTCAGAATTTGATTAGAGACAGGTTTTCTTAATGTATTGTTTGGTATTCCAGACAATTTCAAATTTCATTGAACCTTCGGTTATTGACGCCACGACTCAATAGCTCAGCATCTTTTTCTCGAGCTCTCGACCATGTCTCCTTGTCACAGACGTGGGTTTGATGTACGTGGATGTTTTACGAGCAACATACGAAACCTCGAACCTGTGAAACTGTGGGAAAATATTTGAACACGTAAGAGGTGGCCATAACTCACAATGCAAATTTATTATTTTTGAAATTATGCCCTAACGAGTGCGTTCTAATGCACTTCTGTTTACTGTTCTTTTTATTAATATTTTCTTTTATTTCTAGGTTATCCTTGCAGAACATCATTTCTGGAATCAGCAAATGCTAAAGACAGTTCCCAAAATCTACACGAAAGTTGCATTTCATAAGTGTATGAGTTACAACATTGAAGATCGTGGAATGCCAGAAATTATGCTTGCACGTCGTGAAAGAATTTGGTTTATTCTACATTCCAAAAGGAAATTTCACTCAAAAGATGTACATATTTCGAACGGTATTCGGGAAGGAAAGTGGTAATAGCGTCAGTAACCAAATACCATTTTTTCTTCAAAGTAACCTTGTCCGAAAGAAAATGTCTTTTAATATTTTCTCAAAATTATTAAAGAGAAAATACTCGAAGACTGGAAGAATGTTATAGCAACTTGAATCAAATTACAAACTGAAATTTTCTTATGAGAGAAAAGTGTCTGAACTCTAAAGGAAATTAACAAACACGGTGCACACCAATGTATTACTCATTAAATGTGTGATAGTTCAAGAAGCAAAAGAATCACCACAAAATACACAAAAGTAATCTTCCATTCATCGTAATGATTAATGAAAAAATGGCATGATTTAATTGTGCTTCTCGTATATGCCAAAATTTAACAAGCTAGGTCCTCTTCGCTTGGATTACATGCCCGCAAATGCAGATGTCTGCATTGCTTTCTCCAGTGCTGAAGCCTCAGAGAAGAGGACATAAATCACGCCGTCAGATGACGCGGCGGGGTCCGCCGGCATTTCTTCACGGCGTCCCGTGCCCCATGGCCTTCCGAAAGGTCATCCTCGATAACGCAGACGCCCCTTGTCCGACTACAATGGCCGCGTCGCCCCGCCCGCCCCGTGATATCCTGCGCTCCCCGCCCCCGCTCCCTACAAGAATCCAGTGAACTCGAGCGTTCAGTTCATCGGGCGGAACAGGGAGAGCGCGGGAGGGAGAGAGATCAGGAGGGAGAAGCGCCGCGAGGAAACGAGGGAGGGGCGGAAGGGAAAGAAGTCTTGACGGAACGAAGGCGAGCGTGCCGAGTCGGGAGAGGGCAGAATAGGGGGCGCAAGATGGGCAGGATGGAGAGGGCGGGGCAGAGAGGGACGGGGGGGACAGAGGAGGTGGGGGTAGAGAGGGAGGGGCGGAGACAGGGTGGGACAGAGAGAAGGCGGGTTAGAGGGCGGGGAGGAGAGAGAGCGGGGCGGAGGGAGAGCAGGGCGGAGGATGGCCGAAGCGGGAGAGGGCGAGGAGGAGGAGAAAGAGCGTGACAGCGAGAGAGGGCAGGACAGAGAGGTGAAGAGGAGGGGCGGGGCAGTGAAAAACGGAGGAACCCTGGGGGTGGGGGAAGAGAGGGAGGGGCGGAGATAGGGTGAGTGAAAAAGAGGGCTGGGCGGAGAGAGGGCAGGGCCGAGGGAGGGCGGGACAGAGAGAAGGCGGGACAGAGAGAGGGCGAGACAGGGAGAGGAGGGGGCAGAGAGAGGGCGGGCCACGTAGACGGCGGAACAGACAGAAGGTGAAGAGAAGAGGCGGGGCAGAGTGTGCATAGCGGAAGGAGGTGGGCGCCGGGCAGGGGAGGAGGAGCAGTCGGTGGATCGCGGTGGAGAGGAGCCTAGGGCGCGAGCTTTGGCGGGGCCCGTTGCACTTTGTCCGGCGCGACGCCGGCCGTCCCGACGCGCCGGTCGCGTCGCGCATAAATCCTTGTCAAGCGCGAATGACGCGAGGCAGAGGGCACGGCCCGTCACCCGCTTCACGGGGCACTCGAGTTCACTGGATTCTGCACAGCGGTTGCAACACTTGAAGAAACTCGCGATAGGGATTCGCAGATGGCGCGGCCCACGACAGTTCCAGTAGCTCTAACACGGCTTGCCTCTCATTAATTATCCGAATAAACAGGGGGTGAGATTGATAGTTCCTTAATGCCAATGATTTTTCCAATTACAGAAGGTAGAAAACTGACCAAAATGTGAAACTGTATGCGCACAAGTTCTTCAAGGGACCAGCAATACAACGCAAATGGGTGCAAATGGGCTAAAGTTGAGATAAGGTCTAAGCCTAAACATAACATTCCGGTTCTTTGAAATCCAACATCAAGCAATGCATTCAGATATAGAATGATCTTAAATTAACTTCACTTTTCGCTCATTTCATTCCTTCTAAATAACTATATTAATTTAACCAACTGCAAAAAACAATGTCCTCCATTCCCCAAATGTCTGTTGTTTTCTAGACGCTGCCTGAAACTTCAAGTACATCGTACGAATGAATCGAGCATTTGCTTTAATACTCGTAATTAAGTTGCAGAGACGAGAAAAGGAGGGGTGAGGGATAAGAACAGAAGAGAGGACGAAGGAGAAGACATGGACGCGGAGATAGGTTGGGCGGACCAGGCGGATAGGAGAACCATTGGGGATGATGCGGGGAGTAAGTGGAGGGGGAGCGGGAGGATGCCAAGGTGACGGGGGCGAGGGGCGGCTGAGGCGACAGAGGCAGCAGTAGGGGCGGCGGCTGAAGGGTCGGGGTCGGTGGCGCTGGATGGACAGCGGGAGCACCAGCAGTCGGGGAGCAGTGGCGACTGCAGCAGAAGAGGCGGCAATGGGGACGGCGGAGGGAGAGGCAGCGGCAGCAGAAATGTGTGGCTGCTGCAGGGTGGCAAGAACAGACACCGATGATTGCAGTGACAGGCGACAGCGGGGATGGTTTTAGCAGAGATGGCGTCCGACGGGGAGGATGGCAGTGGGGACGGAGGCAGTAGTAGAGACTGCAACAGCGAGGGAAGCGACAACGGGGAGGACGTTAGCGAGGACGACGTTATCTAGGACGGCGGGGACGGCGACAGTGGGGACGGCGACAGCGGGGACGGAGATTGCGACGGCGATGGCGGGGGCGGCGACAGCGGGGACGGTGATTGCGACGGCGACAGCGGGGACGGCGACAGTGGTGACAGCGGCACTGATGACGGCGACAGAGGGGACGGCGATAGAGGGGACGGCGACAGAGGGGACGGCGACAGAGGGGAGGGCGACAGAGGGGAGGGCGACAGAGGGGTGGCGACGCAGTTGCGCCGGCGGCAGCGACCCGGAGCCGCGTATCACTGCCGCGGCGCGCGTATCAGAGCGCCTGAAAGACGAGCCCGCTAATTAGGCGTCGCGGAGGCGGACGGGTTCTGGGAAGCGTAAAATGATCGGCTGAGCCTCGTTAGACCACAATCGGCAGTTGCGGCGTTACGGATCGGGCGCATTTGAATCCGCTTGATTATTTACGACTGGCAGCAACGAGCGGCCGTTTCGACAGTTGACTGGGCGGCCGCTATTCAAATGGAGCGCCTGAGATCACTTCCGCGAGGCGCGAGCACATACGCGATAAGCCTACCACGATTAATTACGCACTTCTACACTTGATTTAATATGACTGCAAGCGTCAAGTGTCAAGATACCGCCGAACCAAATTTGTTTGGGAAATCTTATTGCTGCCCCAGAAAAACAAACTTTATGTTTCGAAGATACTCACATTTTATGAGTGACAGATTAATTTATTTAATTGCTATGCAATCTCGAATCAGAAAGCGTTCGTTGTATCATTAAAATTTATTATAAATAACACAAAACCTTGCATTTAACAACCATTTCTACTTGGAGAGTAAAGAATGATGCTGCGGAATCAAGAACAACCCAGCCGAAGCGCCAACGGTAGCCTCTTTCGCATAATAAAGGATGTAGCCTCGAAATTACGGCGTGGAACGTTAATGACAAAATACCATGCACCCAATAATATCAACCAGACCATTAGTCTTGTTTTATTACTTTCAAGAAAACTGTTGGGTTATCATCGTCCTACCAGGAAATCCGTTTAAGTTTTAAGCTAACACATCGTGAGGGTTCAGCAGCATGCACATGTTCACGAATTCAGGGATAAGTGTGTCAGTTCCAGAATAATGGCAAATCTCTCACATTGTTCCACTCGTGAAATTTTGATCAATGGCGGATCATCAGTTCTCTAATTTCAATATTGGAAACTTACACATTTTCATCAATTTAAAAACAGATTAATATGTTTTCTGCGCAATCATCGGTTTTCTAGTCTTAAGAACTTATCGGATTAAACAAAGAAAAAGACTAATTCTGACTGACATGCATATTTCCCCCCCGTTTTCTTTCGCTACATTCAACTTCAAACGTTAGTTTCGTATTTGTTATTTTGTTTTATATTCATTACTAATATTTGAAGTTTTATTTATGCAAATTGATAAATAGTAACTATTAACTCATTCTTTAAGTGGTCTGAATATAGACTTTTAGACCTATCCACGAAATAGTTCTTGGGTGTAAGACATCATTTCGATAGTGGCATTGGGTTTAGTTTCTTTATGATCATGATAGCCGGCATAGTCCTGCGTCTGCTTATCGTCAGTGGATGCGGGTTTACTTCGCCTGAAACAGCGCAAGCTGTGAAAATGCATATTGATGTAATTAATTATGTTACAATTAAATTAAAATTTAATGAACGGGCATACGTTTCAAATTTAATAATTTACCAATTATATTATTGGATATGTTCTGGCGGAAAGAAACAAGAACGTGTACTTGTTCACTTTATCATACATGTGTACACTCTCGAACTTACAGTCGTCGATGCGACTCAAAATATAATCAAAACCCGTGAGTTCTCTTGCATTTTATTGTGGGAAGGTTAGATGCGGCTCCCATCACAACTTTCTGCTCTGTTCTCTTTCTCCCAGTATTTTTAAGAGAATAGCAAACCGTGAACGCCTTATGACATTTACAAATTTTTGAAGTACTGGAGTGGTTATTCCCTAATATGGCAAGAATACTTTTGAACGGCTAGGAATAGAAAATAGAGGAATTTCTAATAAAAATGTTTCTTCAAAATGTGTTGTTCCCTTTTATAAAATTGCAATAGATAAGCGGAGAATCTTCTGGGACACTGCGCGCGCTATCTAGCGGCCAACCTAGCGCGTGTTGCGTTCCTTCAAGCAATGGCTGACCGATCACATTCAGTTATCTTCCGGGAAATCGTTAATAGTTTAATACATACTTCATACCTTTCGAAAGTGAAAGTAAATGTTTATGTAAGGCAATGGCGAACAGCATATAAAATACCAAAGAGAGCAGACAGGTACAGGAAAACGCATCAGTAAACTGCATTGAATATTCAAAAGAAAGCAAAGAATGTTCAGAAAAGAGTTCAGAAAAGAACAATAAATTGACTTCACTTATTTTTGGAGAATGACCTCCACAGCGAATTACTTATTTCTGAGCGAGAGTGTTCATTTGAAAGTGAGTTTGTGGATTGTTTGCTTCAAGTTTCATTAGCAGTAAAACGCCTAGTACACGCCGTATCTATTAAGATGATAGAGATAATTATATGCCCAATCAATGCCGAGTTTCTTGGACTAGTTTAAGAAATACAAATAATAATTAAACCTGAGAGGACCTGTGTAAAGGGAAAATACACTGCACCACTGCCTATGGGAAACACTACTGAGAATACTGATGTTTCATGATTAATCTACTGTGAAGAATAAACAATTATAACAGCACACAGACGCTCTAAATCCTGATGGCCCATGCAATCTTACCAGAATGCAAGATTAACAATGCTCAAAGCAAGAAGTCAAAACCGTAAAAATATCTTGTAGTTGGTCTCCCTTTCCTGCGTCCGCAGCTACACAGCAATAGACATACGATGGTAATGGCAAAGGGTCAGACGGAAGATAAAACGTTAGAAAATACACTTGTTACCTTGTCTTCCCACTCTTTCACAACAAACGGATTCGTAATTAAGAGAGAGAACTAAAATCTCATGAAAACTGCCATAAAAAATGAAAAGTATAAAATAAACAAGGTCTTCAATACGAATAAAATAGAATATTCATTGTAGAATTCACATAGAATATTGTCGACTTTCGTATTCATGGTTAGAAACATCTCCGTTGTGTGTTGACTATGATCTTCCCAACAGCAGCAGGCTGTTATAAATAGACACCGTTTAAATTTCAATAGAGAAATACAGTAAGGGATATGGTTAAAAATTCTCATTTTTACAGTAATAACTGATTTTTAAAAATCGAAACCGAAATAACACTTACCGGTTTTAGCATCTTCACAAACTTTTTAATTTATATGTATCTCCTGTAGAAACATTTTCTCTCAAGTACTTTTTAAAAGGATAATTAATTTCATTTATTCCAAAGTATTCTTTGCAATAACACTCGAGTTGAAAGAAACTGAGCGTAATGAACCTCTTTTCGACCCAGTTCGTTCTTGAACGGGAAGCGCGTATAGTGCGATTTTTATAAAGCTGCCTCTCAAGGCCTGTCTTCACAGTGGCTTTATGTCGCTACATTTCGCGTCATTCTCGATCGTGCCGCTCAGTGGCACATGATCAAGTAGTGCTTGGTACGGTCGTGATCATGCGACATCTACGATCGAGAAAGAAGCGAAATGCAGTGACATAATGACACAGTGAAGACAGGCTTTGAGAGGCAGCTTTCTCAAAATCGCTCTATAAGAGGGTCTGGTGGTCAAGAGAAGTTTTCTATTCTACCGTTCCCAGGCTTTTGGGCCATGTCTGAGAGCAATGATTTCGACGACCGGGTGAACCAGCTGTGTCAACCAAATCCGCAAGGATCGGTCGGGATTTGAAGTCCTTGGCTGCGAAGGGCGAGGAGGCGGACTCACCTGTAGGCGGCGGGGGCGGCGTGGCCGGGGCGGTGGTAGTGCGCGGGGGCGTGGGCGTGGGCGGGGGCGGGGCCCGGGGCGGAGGCGGCCGCTAGTCTTTGGTTGCCCGACGACGAGGACGACGCCGTGGCCTGTTGCTGCACCAGGCGCACCAGCAGCGGTTGGTACTGCAGCTCCTGCAGCGGGATGTCCCCGCCGTGCGCCAGGTGCACGGGGCCCTGCAACGCCACACACCACACGTCACTATGCGATTCCAACGCAACAGCACTCCATTGCACTGGAAAGCTATTATTTCGCGTTTAAATACAATAAACTACGTAAAACCTGGGCATCACAATTGTGTTACATATCCTTCCTAACTTAATTCTTATTTTGCCAGGTATTACACTAAGCATGTGGCAAACTTTAAATTTATGTGGGATCATGTATATTACGTTTTCCAGACCCATTGCTCGTTAACAATAGACGATTGTGCAGGTTACAAAGCATGAAATCTGCACGTCTGTATTCGTTGCTATAATATCTACTTCATTTTACTGTTTAAAATACTTTTTTTTCCTAGGGCTTTTATCCAGCCGACAGCCGGTTGCCCTTTACATCCCGAAGGGACGCATATTCGACCATACACTAGACAAACACTTGCGGGCTTCTCTGATCTGGGGTCAGCAGAACGCGAGGCCCTCCGCGACAACACACACACACACACAAAGTCAAGGGACAAACAGCCATGCCCAAGGCGGGACTCGAACCCGCGACCCTTCGGACCGAAGCGCTGAGTCGGTACTCGCTCTTAGCCACCTCGGCCATCCAGGTCGACATTATTTTATTTACTAGATCAAATGTAGTAATTTTATTTACTAGATTAAAATTAATAGATATAATAGGTGTTAAATTGAACGTAACTAAATAATATTTTTTTTCGTTTCTTCACAGACAAAACTTTCTTCTGAAGCATCTTTTTGTTTTTACAATCAAATAGAACTAGTCAGATTCAGAAGGTATATTTTCCACCAACGAATGATCAAGTTGTTATTCAATTGCTTTCTTTTTAATAAATTATAATAAATACCGGCTTCTTGAAGAGACATTGAACTTTCTAGGAGTGCTTTTCTGTAATATTATAAAAAGATGCTTGGTATTGTATCTTATGCTCGGATGGTTATTTTAGATGAAGTTAAAATGCGAAAACCTCACAATAAGGCACGATCATTTCAGGCACAGAATCTGCAACCTGCAGGGCAATCATCTCTGCAGCAGACTACGAAAGCAGCAGAGGGAGTACTATATTTTTTCCAATTCAATAGTAGTTTTACGCATCTTTTAAGAGCAGGCTTATGAGAGACAAGTCTAGAATGCATTTGTGTGCGTTTTAAGAACCCTCACTTTTCGAACGCCATTTACAACGCACGTCCTTTGCCGGACTGCCATAGCAGCGTAGGGAGGAAAGGCAAAAAAAAAGAACAAGGGGAAAAATAATTTCGATATAAAAAAAGCTTCCGAAATTCGTTTTCACTAGTGTGAGTGATTATTTACTCTCAAGATCACGTATAACATTTTTGGCTAAAACGATTAGAAGAGCTATTAATATAAGATTTTGAGAATCTTCTCAACATTATTTTTTTTATCATTTACGCGAGAGGTATGTCGGCTACTTCCCCACACAACATAATCGTATATTTGGAAAGTATATGTTTTCAATGTTACAGTAATATATGTTAAAAGTCTTATTTTTACCAAAATATTCAGTACGACATTGGTATGGGAGTTTCCTAGAATATACATCAAAACCTCACATTATTATGTACCGTAGACTCCAAAGTTTGGTAGTCTTACTCAAAAGTTAAAATTAGATTTTCCGTGATTTGGCATATTTTCTAAATAAAAATAGTTTATGGGGTCCGAGTAGACTTAATACAAGCATTTCTGAGGCTCTTCAACCCCTTTTGAAAGCAACCCGCCATACAAACGTCGATCCAGGGACTGCGATGGCAGTACAAGTTCAACAAGCGTGAAATCAAAAGGCCTTCTGTAGACTTAACGGATGGCCATTTGAGATTTGTAAAATGACCTTGAACATGTGCAGACGAAGAACGGCCTTCTCTAAACTGATATTTCGGCGTAGGGAGTCTTATACACACGCGTGAAATTAAAAAGGCTCATTTAAATTTAACATATGGGCATTTGAGATTCGTAAAAGGGCTTTGATCACGCGCAGATGAAGCATGAGTTTCTGTGAAAAGCTATAGGATCCAACGGTGTTCCACAGTCGTGAAATGAAAATGTTTTCTTGACGGATGGGGATTTGAGATTAGGTAACGGTTGACGTTGCGAAGATGACCTGCGCCACAACAGCAAAAGCACTACCACAAGCGTGAAAATAAAAGACCTTCAGTTGCCGTAGGCATTTGAGATTCGTAAGAGAACCTTCCAAAGATGCAAAAAGGTACTCCGTGAACTGTGAACTACTGTGCAATTAAAAGACTTTCCGTAACTTCAACCAATGAGCATATGAGATTCATGAAAGGGCCTTCATCATGATGCAGCAAGGTCATCTGATTGGTTGATTATTTCGTGTGTCCAGGCGCGTCAACTGCTATGGTCTACAATGGTCCCGTAAATGTAGAGTATGTTTTATCGTAGAGGTGGTGGTGCTCTCCAGCTGGCTGCTGAGATTCGGCGTCGACCCACGCGTCGGGTATGGGGGTTTCCCCAAACAGGTATCTCCCACCAATGGGTCATCGCCCCAGCCGGGACCAGCCCTAAGCTTCCGTCTTGTCTACCGACTTGAGTGGTTGGGTAGTGCATGTAAGAGTGTGCGTAAGAAAGGGGTGAAAAATAGAATAAGGAAGAGGAAGGAAACATCGCGTGGGGACCGTGGCCCGCTTATTAGGATACTGCTGCGGCAACCGTCTGGGATTGATACGGAGAAACCAAGGAAAATTACAGATAAGAGTAGGCGGCCGCTATAATTCTTCTCCAGATAGTGCCAAGCTATGAAGCTAGTGTCGCAAATCCTGCTTTAGTCGGGACTCAAAACCTAGGTCCTCCCGGTCAAATGCACGACAGTGACATCCATTGATGCCCTGAGCCACCTCATCCGGAATAGCCAACTGCAAACCATACCACAAGCGGGAAACTCGAAGGCCATAAACAGCCTTTACGGATGTGCATGAGCACGCTGTACCTAGCGAGGTGTCTCAGGCGAAGCTGACTTCGCATTCGGGAGGTCCAGGTTCAATCCCTCTGCCCGTCAAACTGACCGAGATTTTCGTGGTTTCCCTCGGTCATCCAGGCGAATGCTGGGATGGTTCTACTAAAATGCCACGACAGCGAAACCGACGTTTCTAGCCGAATTCGTTAACTACGTGAAATCACGAAGGTTAAGCCAATTCGAGACATCGTGGGTTCCTGGTTGGGTGACCGACAAAGAACCCCAAGATCTAACGGTACCGACGTCACAAATACAAAAGCGCGCGCTGTGCCGCCCGCGACCGCTCACCTGCTGGGCGCCGGGCGGGGCTGCGTGGGCATGCGGGTGGGCGTGCGCGTGGGCGTGCGGGTGCGGCAGCGTTCCAGCCGACGCGTGCGCGTGGGCGTGCGCGTGCGCCAGCCCCCGCCGCCCGGCCGCCGCCGCCGCCATGGACATGCGCAGCGCCCGCTTGCGCCGCTTCACGTTGCGCCGCACGCAGCACTGCACGGCCAGCAGCAGCGCGCACACCAGCCCCACCAGGCAGCCGATGTACACCAGCACCGCCTTGTCCCGGCCCCCGCCCCCGCCCACGCCGCCCTCCGCCCCGCCCACGCCGTTAGACGACGACGACGGCGACGGAGACAGCGTGCGCGACGGCGCGTGCCGCAGCACGCTGCCCGCGATCGTCAGCGAGATGCCCGTCAGGATGCCTGCGATGAAGATCACCTGCGCACACACACACACACATTATCAGCGGTACTTATCACCACAACGCAACAAGAACAACAACAACAACAACAACAACAACAACAATAATAATAATAATAATAATAATAATAATAATAATAATAATAATAATAATAATAATAATAATAATAATAATAATAATAATAATAAACTTATTTCGTCTCCAAGTGATGTAGTTGTTTCTATCTACAGGAAAATTGAGGCCCAGTTTTCGTGATTGGCCGTGGGTCCGGTTCGGCCCTGTGGTGGACGTACCTGCAGGAGGCGGTAGCAGAAGTTCTCGAAGGCGACGCAGTGGCCGCCGCAGCCGTCGACGGCCGCCGCGCCGCCGCCGCCCGCGCCGCCGCCCGCGCTGCCCGAGGCGCCGCCGGGCGAGGAGGCGGGCGTGACGGGGCGGTCGCGCTCCGAGGCGGCGCGCGACGACGCGGCGTAGGGCTGCGGCGGCGCCGCGTGCGGCGGCGGCCGCCCGGGCCCCGGGGGCGCCAGCAGGTGCGTCGCCGCGTGCGCCGCGCCCGGCCCGTCCAGCACTGCGGACACAGAGCACACCCCTCAACACCTGCACCCAGCTCACACGTCACTGCTATCATCTAGCACGTGTACGTCACCACAAGCACTAACCAGAGACGTTATCACAAGCACTAGCACACAAATCAACACCTTCACCTGCACCCAGCACGTACGTCGACATCTGCATCCAACACACGCGTAAACACCTGCATCCAGCACACACGTCACTACTGTCATCCAGCACACATACGTTGCCACAATCACTAAGCACATACGTCACCACAAGCACCAAACATACAAATCAACACCTACACCCAGCACACACGTTAACACCTGCACACAACTCACCGCCAGTACCAAACACACACATCACTACTAGCACCCAGCACACACGACACCACATGCACTAAGCACATATGTTAGCTCAAGCACTAAACATATATGTTAGCACAAGCACCAAGTACACAAATCAACACCTATACCCAGCACACACGACAACACCTGCACAGAACACGCAAGACACCACAAGCACTAAACACACGTCACTACTAGGACTCAGCACACACGACACCACAAGCTCTACATACATACGTCACCACAAGCACTAAGCATATACGCCAACACCTGCACCCAGTACACACGTCACAACAAGCCCTAAGCACACACGTCAACATTCGTACGCAGCGCACACATCAACACCTGCACCCAGCACATGTGCCACTGCCAGCACCAAACACATACGTCACTAGTAGCACCAAGAGGACAGGTCAACACCTGCACTCAGGACACATGTCACTACCAGCACTAAGTACCTAATTCCCTTTCATCTAAGCCAAGGGACACCAAGCGGGCAGTTGAAGTTTACACATCGCAGGAAAATTCTCTTAGTTGAAGAGGCAACTATATTAAGAAGAGAAATTCTAAGCATTACATTCATACACATAAACAGTGTTTGTCCCATTGATCACTCACGCAATTTCATGTTAATTTATTTTATTATTGATGCCCAGTTTCTGCAGATGTACGAACGCCTAAACATAAATACCTTGCATTTTAGAGTACAATGCATAATTCAGAAAAAAAGGGTTCTTCAACAACTTCAACTTACTCCGATGATTCATACAAATTATTAATTTATAGTTCCCTAAATGTGAATTTATAACATATTTATAGTAAGTGAAAACAATAAAAAAGGAAGTAAAAAGGAGAAAGTGTAAACATGAAAGTCAAGTCGTTGTAGGTACAAAATCAATATTCACGCTTATGCATGAGACATGCATTTAACAAGTCAATTAATTTCCGTGTACTAAGGAAGAAGCATTCTGCAATTACGAGTTGACAGTAGAAACAGGATAAAAAGGATGAGGCAAGCCTCTTGGAGGCAAGCTGAAGGAGGCGGTTGTTGCGACAGACTAAGCGATGACAATTGCCGGGCAATTACCCACTGGAACCATGACTTCGTCTTTTCGATTCGCTAAGAGGCAGAGGACTCTACCGTGTTTGCAATTATCATTTCTTTCGCGGATCATTATGTTATTTTCGTCTGGTTAGTGCTTTTGTTAAAAAGGGCATGCGTCTTATAAAGCACATAAACTGGCACTAATAGCAATTCAGAATAACGGGGTTTGCTTGCTGCCAGCCGCACATGCTTGAAAGTGATGTTTTAATTCTAACAATTCAAAAAATTGGAATGGAGTGAATACAAAATAAATAAATATTTTTGAAATAATTATAAAAAATGAGCTTAGCGAAAATTACAAGCACAAAGTTGTAATTCTCGTGGTCTTTTGATTACATCGGTTTCCTGAAAAGAAAATTCCTAACATCCTGCCGCAGTTGCCATGTACATGTAAACAAGAAAAGACACGGGGAAAGACTGAAAAAGAACAATGATGTCTCTGCCATGGTGGAAAGAGATGTGTGAGCTATCGTGCATCATATTCGACTTCAGTCAATGAGCTTCAGGGCACCAGTTTGCGTCACAGTATTAGCGGGAATTTTAAATCACCCAGATACCAAAATTTGTTACATGTCATTGAAACAGATAGGTAAAGCTTTTTTTTTATGTTGGATCTTTTATTTCAATTACACCTTCAGCAGTTATTTTTCATTGAAAATTGTCACTTTCAAAATGTTTCTCAACACTTCTCGCTCTCCATGCAACATGGCGGTCAGCTTCTCAAACGAAGTGCCCATGTTGTGGTCACGTGGTTCGTGACCCAAACTAGTGCTGAGCAAAAATCGGTGCACCGGAGTAGCCCACCCATATCCGTCCACCATGCTTTAGGCTTAAGGTGGCTCCACACATTCGCCTCTTCAGCGAGTAGCGAGCTACCGCTCACCGAATCCCTAGTAATGTGGATGAGTTGCTTGCTATTTGCCGAGCGACGAGCATTCGGCGCTCGCCCTACCCACCGCGTGTCGGTCATTTGGGCATACGAAAAAGTGAATATTCGCCGACACATCAGCTGTTCGGGATTAGCAGCTCGTTGCTCGGTGAATGCCGAATGTGTGGGGCCGCCTTTGTAGGGCAGCGAGCGGGCGTCAGTGCTTACCTTCCAGCTGGTGGTCCACGAGGTAGTGCGCGGCGCGCGGGTGCGTGGCGATGGGGTGGTGGTTGAAGTGGTCGGCGGGCAGCGGCGGCGGCGGCGCGTGCCACAGGGGCGGCGGGGGGCCGGGCCCGCCCCCGCCTCCGCCCCCGCCGCCGCCGCCAGGGCCCCGGTACGTGCGGCTGGACGACGAGCTGTTGGTGGACTGCGACTCGCCCGCACGATCCGCCGCCACCCACGGGTTCCTGCAATCGCACACCTCCCTCAGCGCCTTCCATGACAAGCACAGCGGCCCTCGAGACGCGCGATCCGTTGGGGAGCTCATTTCCAATGGGATGTATCTCCAGGGGAAAAAATGGAGGATGGGAAAGTATCCAAGTTCACACTCATAGTTTAAGATGGGATTTAAAGATTTTCGAGTGTTGTTTAACAAAGGAGGAGCAATATTTACACACAATACAAATATTTTGCAGCATGATGGAGAAACTTTAAGAATGTATTGATAAGTGAAATTTAGAAAACAAACATAGATTGAGATACGTCACTTTGGAAATAATCAATTCTTCAAATTTTTTAAATATTCAATTACAGGACGACTCTTGCATCACACAAGTACATCCACCATTTAAATTGTTTAAATCAAAATACATGCAATATCTGAACGCTTTTACTAAGGTTTGTATTGCAGTAACCTTATTTCCTAAATTAGCATTATCATTACTACTATTAAAATCAACATAAAGTATTAATTTGTAGGTGGTGACATCTAAAATTATTTTAATGGTATCTTAGAGCTAATGAAAAATGTTTTCACGAAGTGTTTAGTGATTTCAAAACAGTTTTGGACAAATACAATTATTAACGTGTCAGAAAATTACTTTTCTTTTTTCCGATAATTCGTGAATTACTTTTAAAAATCATATTGAAAATAAGTTTCCTGTGTAGTGAACATCGAGATATGAAGAATAATTAAATGATGTCTAATTCTGTTGAATTTAATTTTAAAATTTAGGTTGCAGAAAAATGTATTTTCTGAATAGGTATGATGATTTTTTTGGCATATGAACTGTTCACTTAATATGAAGAAGTAAGACAAGTGATATAACATAAGCTTTAAATATTTACAAATTCTTCTAAACAAAATGACAAGCTTCCGAGACAATTCTTAAAGCACATTTTTTTAAACTAACGGTTTAAAACTGTAATTTACTCTAAATTCCATTTTCCTTGGAGTTTCAAAACGTATCTTCCTTTGCAACAAGTGCAATTTAATGCAATGGTTACAGTGCACGATTGCAAGAAATATACAGTAGTCAACAAACAAAAAAAAAAAATTATTGAACAATACCTTACACAGCAGTACTGTAATAATCACATGAATTCTACCTTTTTTATTGGTATCCAATTACATCCAGACTTAAGAAACAATATCTCTTATCTTCATTTTAACGAAAATGATTTTAAATTTTGAAATTTATGTTCTCCCTTACATACATAAAACAAAAGGGTTTTGTTTTGTTAATATTTTAACACTAAAAAACGTACAAATAAAATAATGTAGGTATATATTTAAGTTAAGTGGAAGAAATACATTTTTTGTCTCCTGCTATTGTATTCGAAATGCAATAAATTGTGTCTTAAACATCACTCCATGGTATTACGATTCAAAATTTATAAATCAAATTATAAGTTAAAATGTTAATAGGCCTGTTTTTATCTGTACGAACAATACTAATTGTTCTGAAACAACCTTTGAGCGTCACTTAGCTGGGCTTTGAAAGAAGTACTAAACATATTACGAGACTTCGTTGATTGGAATTCTGCAACCCTCTTGTGTGATCTTTTTGCTAGTCACAAGGGAAAGAAGTGAGCCCCTCGCTGCAACTCGTCACGCCTCTCAGAGAGAAAACGAGCGGCCCTCGTATGATGTAGTGCGACTCTGCCACAGCGCACTTGCTCCCGCCTCCACAATGTGCATACATTCAGCTAGGCAGGCGGACAGACGCAATGAATAACACGTTAAGACGTCACTTGCATACAATGAGATCGTGCTTTTCTCTCCAGTTGATTTTCTCATCGCTCGTCGAGCGGCTCTTCTCGCGAGTGCAAATCAATTACGTGAGCCACAGCGCACCTAAGTTCGCCCGTAACCGCCGGGGGAACAAGCACAAGTCCTCGGTTCACTCCCGCCCCAAGTGCGCCGAGGAATGCACGGCAAGTACATCGCCTCTCCTCGCGTTGCGCTGCTGGAGGTGGCGCAAGGACCATAATGGAAGACAATAAAACGGTTACCGCAGAAATACTGTAGAAATCCATAAGGATGGATGAGATAAAAATAATCTTCATTATTCAAATGTATCAAATATGCATTTTACATTACATGCAGATGTGCCATTACTGCAGACATATTTCGAGGAACTTTCCTTTTCTTCACTCCTCTCTATCAGATTTGTACAGGAAATAAAAATAAATATAAAGAAAAATTTATATATCTGAATCTAATGTAAAATGCATAACTTAATATGGAAAATCATTTACACGAGTATTTTACCCAACCGTAATGAGAGACCTTCCCAACAACACCAAGGCATGTGTGCTTCAAAAGCGATTCTCTTGTTTTGAAGTCAAACCATAAAGTGCATCACTTGAATAATTTAAAACACGAGCTTAATAATAGTTGTTGTATGTAATCCCAGTGCTTTTGGATGTTGAGCCTTAGCCCATCTCCGACATCGGAGAAATTGCTGGACCTTTTCTAAATGGCATCCGATACGTCAGTAAATTTTGACTTCCATATTTGTCACCAGGGAGCGCCACAACGATCTCAGTAATTTTTATCCCTTATTCGAGGTATTTCCCAACTGAGTGAACACGGGATATGATAGGATGAGAATCGTGGGGAATTTAATTTTGCAGGACATTTAGCCCAGGTTCTTTTATACGCCGCGTAACATGACTACTGTTGAAGGTACTCCAGCGGTGGGAGTGATGTGTACGGTCCACTTTGGAGTTTCAGCCTCCGTGCGTTGGTAACTTCGCGTTGCGCCCACAGAATTTCGTTACGAAACGTGTCAGGCTCGGATCTGTTTCCCCTGAGGCTGCCCATTTGGGCTTCTATTCTTTTCGTGAAAGGCCTGTGACTCGCGCGATGGCTTCTGCCTTCCACATTGAAAACAGACTCAAAATTGAAGAAGAAGAAGAAGAAGAAGAAGAAGAAGAAGAAATGGACTGTATTACAGAACATTTATAGATACTCTCTGGATACATAAATGCAAAATTGTTATTCTGTTCCTTGAACTTTCTTTGAGTGAACTGTACTTGTACCCGCCTCCTCCCCGATCACACTACGCCAATGGCTACTGATTATGCTAATCAAATTGATCTGCGGGAGGGCTGTGGTGATGTCTGCTGTTGTGACGTGTACCACGAAAGATCACGATAATTGGGCGATTCGTTATCTTCCGGGACAGAACTGAAGGAAGAGGTTTACGTGGGCGAGCCACTCAAGGTTTCCGTAAAAGGCCTGATCCACTTGGGTGACTCGTCGCAAAATCTGACTGAACATTTCGAAACAGGAAACGCGATGTGCTGAAATTGACGTTTTCAGTCGACCTTCATCTTATCAAGCGGAGACCATTCGTTTTTTATTAAAAAAATAATACTCTTTCTTAGATCCAGAATATAATACTGTTTATAAAATATTTAAATAATAAATTAAATCTATGGTTCGAACCAAATGAACCGGTGAAGCTTCATTCATATAATCGTGGTACATTCACTATTGTGAAAAGACTAAGAAGACTATATACTACATTAGCAATCTCATTCATTGACTATTATGAAACAAGTGTTCGGTATTATCACTACTGGTTCAACAACTCCTTGTGCTCGAGATGTTGCCACAACTATGAAATTTCGAAATCCCATAATGTTTTTTTTTTTTTAATTTATAGTAATCCCCCTCCACATGAAGTTGCAAACATGAAACTGTTAACTCAGAGCTGGATGCAATTCGTGAAGGAAAATCGAAAATCAACTCATTACTTTTAAATAAGCTTAGATAAAATATGAAACTGCAGAAATTCAACTTAAACTGGGAGCTGGCGGCTGACTGTCATCAAGAGACGACACTCAGCTGCGAGCCAGCGGGGCGATGTGTGTCGCCAGACACAAAAGGTCGCAAAACCGAGTGCTAACGGCCCGCGCGCGGCCGGGGCTGTCCTGTTAGCGGCGTGGGCGGCGGCGTGGGGGCCGTGACTCAGGCGATTAATTAACCAACTGCCCATTAAATATGACCGCCGTCGCGCTGGTGGGCACGGCGCTGCCCAACCGAATCCACGCACCGGCTCCTGAATGTTTCACGCGGGGAAGGGGTGGGGTGAGGTAGGGTAAGATGAGGTGCGGCGGGAGGAGGGGAGCGGAGCGGAGAGAGTGGTGGAGGGGAGGGCGGGGAGGGGCGGGACTTGGCGGGTGGGGCAGGCGGGGCGGAGCGGAGCGGGGTGACGTGGATCATTCATGGCGAGATTACTCACAGGGAAGCACGGCTGCGGTGACCATTTCAAACGCTTCTCGCAACCGTACATTTTACGTATGTCAGGAACCCTCGGAAAGCCAGCAATTCAATGTCACTTTCACAACTCATCTTTTCAGTTCGTCGCAAAGGTTTGAAAGATATCCCGACGTTGACATTAAAACAGGACGTTTAAGAAGAAAACATATTTGAATTATTGTAATCTGAATAATTGGTGATCACAGCAAATACATTTTAGATAGCATTGGTCATCAAAAATATATGAAATTATTTTTACTGTAGTCTGTTTTATTACGGTGAAGGAGACTAAAAAATATTTTAAATTGAAGTAAAACCTCTATTCTTCAAG